>CM053775.1:8298254-8311617 GCA_028658325.1 Potorous gilbertii
TCTTTCATCACCATGACAGATCCTCAGACACTCAAATACAGCTTTCATGCCCTCTCTTTCTAAAATATGATGCCTAGATAACATTACAGGTGTGGAATGATGCCTTCACTACAATAAAGCTATCGCTTCCATCATTCTGGACAGGATGCCTCTTTTAATGTAAACCTGAATCACCTTAGCTTTTTCAACGATCATGTCATATTGTTGACTCATATCAGCATTACACTTCACTAAAAATTGAAGATCTCTTTCACCAAAGAAAGTTGTAGAATCACACAGTTCTCATCCTGTGTTTGTCAAGTTGGTGTTTTAAAGTCTATTTATCCCTATTAAATTTCTTGTTATTAGATATTCTGCCCATTGTTTGTGCCTTTCCAGGTATTATTAGATACTGGTTTTCTCATTCAAACAGTAAGCTATCTTTTCCCAGCTTTGTGTCATATTAAAATTTATAATTTGACCATCTATGCTTTTATCCATCACTGATGAAATGTTTGAACTACAAAGGACCAAGAACAGATACATTAGGCCAGCTACTAAAGATCTCCCTCCAAACTGACAGTGATGTTACTCTGTGTGTCTGATCGTTAATATGTTCTGGTTTTGCCTGACTATGTGATCTTGGCCACATCTTTCCATCATATTCATAAGCTTCCATCTGAGAATCTAAGAGTTACTTTGCTGAAATCTTAGTGTCACATATCATCTGCATTCCCCTGTCTTAAAAATGTGAAATATAAGAGGTTAGTCTAGCTGGGACTGTTCTTTCTGTGTTTGTATGTGTTTGTGTTTAGTCATTTTTTCAGTCATGTTTGACTCCTCATGACCCTTTTTGGGGTTTTCTTGGCAAAGATTCTAAACTGGATTGCTATTTCCTTCTCCAGCTTATTTTACAGATAAGGAGACTAAAGTACGCAGGGTTAAGTGACTTGCCCAGTGTCTCATAACTGGCAAGTGTCTGAGACTGGATTTGACCTCAGGTCTTCCTGACTTCAGGACCAACACTCTGTCTACTGCAGTGCCACCTAGCTGCCCCTCTGTTCTTTCTGGATGACAGATTAAAGTACCACTATCTTGGTAGCAGAATGAATAGATTAAATATGGATGACAAGGAAACAAATGACAAAATAGGAAACAGCTCCTGAGACACACCTAAATGATTTAAATAAGGTCAGATGCCTTGACTTGGGGATCAATTAAATCCTCAAATACAATGAGAACTTATAGACGAGGATTACTGATGGGAATGATTGCCAATCATTTTGAGGAATCATGAAAGATAGGAGAAATTTTGGGAGGATCAAGATGACCAGAAGACATTCCAGTTTTCAGAAAATAAAAAGAGGTAGATTCCAGAAAACTTTATAAATCATTTGAACATGCTATTGATTCCACAGTAAAAAGCTAGAACTGATGTCTTGTGAGCTTTTAGAAAGAGAAACACTAATCATTAGAAGCAACTCTTGCCAAACTAATCTTGCTTTCTTTTGCGATCAGGTTACTAGACTCATAGAGCAGAGAAATTGATATAGACATAAGATGTCATGATTTCAGTAAGGCATTTTGCAAGGTGTTTCATGCTGTCCTCATGAATGGATGGAGAAATGTAGGCAGAATGTTGGCTGGTTGGGTGTACCAAGAACTGATTGAATAACAGTACTGAGAAGGTTGGACAATGAATTGATGATAACCTGAAACCTCTAGAGCCATGCCACAAAACTCTATCCTTAGTTTAACCTTGTTTAATATTTTCAGAAATGTTATAAAGACATAGAAAGTATTCTTAGCAAATTTGCAGATAACACAAAGCTCATTGGGATAGGTCATAGACTTCATGTCAGAATTATTATGCAAAAACATCTGGCTTGGCTAGAATGGTGGGGGTGAAATTAACAAGGTAAAAATTAATAGGGGTAAGTTAAAAGTTCTACAGCTGCACAAGCGGTATGAGATAGAAGAGAGAAGGGTTAATAAAATTTCATATGAAGAACCTAGTGGTTTAGTTAACTCGGAAATCAATATGAACTAGAAATATGGCATGCCCATGAAAGAAAAGTTAATGCAATCTTAGACAACATCCCTAGCAGTATGGCATATAGACTGAAGCAGAAAAATAATGCCACTGTACTCTGGACTAGCCAGACACAACTGGGAGACTGTGCTCATTTCTTAGCACCGCATTTTAAGGAGAAAATTGGCAAACTGGAGGATATCCAGAGAAGTGCTGTAACCCAGATGGCGAGGTTTCTGAGGCTGGTGTCATATGAAGAAAAGTTAAAAGGGATGGAGAGGTTTTGCCTGGAGAAGAAAAGATGTAAGAGTTGACATATCAGCTATCCTCAAATACCGAACCAGCTGTCATGTGGAGGAGGGAGACATTATAACTTAGAGGGCAAAGCTAGGGCCACTGGGGTGAAGGCAGACATTGGGCCAATGTCAGCAAGAACTTACCAACAAATAGCTGTCCTCATGAGCAATGGGATGCTCTGTGAATAATGAACCCCCGTCACTAGGTGGTTGCTTCTAGTTGAAGTCAAGTGACCCTGGGCAGGTCACTCAACCTCTCTTTGCCTCAGTTTCCTGAAGTATAAAAAAGAGAATAATAAGAGTACCTTCCTCTCCAAGTTGTTGTGAGGATAAACCGAGATAATATTTGAAAATCGCTTAATACAATCCTTAGCACATAGTAGGCACTTCCCTTCCCCTTTTCCATCTGTCAGCAGTATTTCAATGCAGGTTCCTGTGTCGAGAGGGAGCTTGACAATCTCACGTTCCATATAGTGCCAAAGCTCATTATTTGAGTTTTTTTAAATCTCAGGTAATAAATTTCTTTTGCTTCCTTTAAATGAATCTCTCTCAACCTCCTCATCGCCAACCCTTCCTTTTCATCCACCTCCACATATGTACACAATCAAATATTTCCTCAGCCATGACAAGCTTGAGAAAAATGACTTTAACATTTCCTCATCTGTTTATTTTTCAGTGAAATTTAAAAAGTCACAAACTGGAAGTAATTTAGCTACCACGCCTCGCCAGTAGAGAAAGTTGTTGTTCACTCATGTGTCCCCCTTTCAAACGTATCAGGTGGTGCATTTCTCTGGGGTACCTTCTGAAGCCTCAAATCTGCACAGTTCTGCATCTCAGAGCCCCACAAAGCACCTACTACACACAAGGTATATAAACAAACTGTCAAGCAGCAGGTATGAAAGTCAAGAGTTTCTAAATTCCACCCCCATCCAGAACAGACAATATCTGGCCTTGGGCAAATCTCTTCTCTCTTGTGTCACCTTGCCCGTCTGTAAAATGGGAATAGCAGAAGGGTAGGGGAGGGCTAATTACTTTTCAGCAGCCAAGCATTTTAAAGATGAGCAAGTGTTATAATCTGCTTTGTGGTTTGGGGCCCTTTGCAGGCACTTCTCTTCTAGCTGATCTTTACCTCCAGGGTTCATCTGTTATTTTTAAAAGCTTTCTATTTTCTTTTTTTAAAGATTATTTATTAGGGCACAGGAAGAATAACCCAAGGGAAAGATTTATGTGGGGTTGGTGCTGTCTTAATGAGTTAAGAAAATGCATGCTGGGAGTGGATTCAGCGATGGGCAGGAGGAGTAGATAGCTGAACAACATAGAACCTCTGCTGGAAAGGGATTCCTCTGCCCGCCCCCCCCACTCAGTTGAGCACTTCAGCAAAGACATGGGTAAATGAGCTGTAACCATTGGCCATTCTGATTGGGAAATGATTTCTGAGACCCTTCTCAGAGCCACCCTGTTTGAGAGTTGGGGGCTCGACAGACTCCCCTCTCCAATTCACCCTTCCCTGAGTCAAGCTTTTGTTCAATTCAAGCTGCACTTGTTATGTTCTTACTGTATACATAGCATATGTATATTAGTATACTAGGCAATGTACTGGGTACTGAGAGTCCAGAGACACAGAGGAAACTTTCTAACCTCGAGCAGGTTACAGTCTACTGGAGGGAAGTTGGGTGTATCTAGAGGAGTGACCACAAAGCAATTTGAGTTGAGGGCATTGGGTGAAACCTCAGATGGAAATGCTAACAATGGGGAGAATTAGGGAAGGTTTCATGTAGGAGGAGGCACTTGAGATGAATCTTGATGGGAACTAGGAATTCCAAGTGGCAGAACTGAGAAGGAAGAGTACTGCAGGTATGGGGACAACCTGTGCAAATACGTGGAGATAGGAGAGGCCTGCTGTCTTAGCTGGTGACTGTTGCTTCTTTCAGCTTCAATTCATCTCTCTGTGGAATGAGATTGTTTATAGCAAGTGCTGGCAAACCAGGGCTTACAGGCCAAATGCAGCCAGTCATCTGATTTTGTGCCAAGTTAAGACTGGTTTTTACATTTTGAATACAAACTTTATTGTGTTTTTCAAAGTAAAATGCATTTTAAATAAGGTTGTATTGTATTTAAAAATATAAAAACCATTCTGAGCTAACAGGCAGGATTTAGCCCTAACAGGCTGTCCCTGCATCAGGAGTGAAGGACTTACTGGCTGAACAACAAGTTAGCCAAATGACCCCTTTATGGCTCTTTTAAAATCTTAGCTAACAAGTCATTTATGACTGAAAAGTACCTGGGAGATACAAGACAAAAGAATGGGTTCAGCACGCTTCTGGAACAGCTCTGTCACCTTCCCCACGTCTCTGTCCTACGGGAACAACACCCTTGGTTCTGTTAGGACAAGACTCCACGCCTTGTCCATTTTTCTGCATTATTTAGATGGGTAAGGGGGACTCCAATCCAACAAGGTTAAGAGAGAGAAAATCTCAGGCTAAAGAACATCATTCCCTATCATCCCCACGAAGCTGGGAATTGAGTAGGACACAAAATCAGGGTTTCTCCACACTGCAGAAGTACTTAATTTTAAATGAACGTCAAATCGTTAAAAGTAACAAAGATGGAGTGAGAGTAGATGCACTTGGCAAAGAGTTATGATTCCATTCTAATTAGCCCAATTTCTTTTTTTAATGAAAGTATTCTCCTGTAATTGTTTTGATAAGTTTTCTTAAAATTCTCCTCCTCCATGGTGTTAGAATTATACCGTGATTTCTTTTTCACTTTGCAGTTGCTGGCCCAGTGGCACCTTATGTTGACAGGTGCCAGAATTCTTCTTGCCTTAGCAAGAGAAGAAAAAGTTCATTCTTCACCCAGAAACCCTCAAAAAGCCACATGGATATAGTGCTTTCAGGCTTATAAAGTACTTCCCTCACAAGAACTCTGAAGCACAAGGATTATTTTATAGAGGAAATAAAAACTCAGATCAAGTGACTGGTTCAGAGTAACTTAGTTAGAAGTCACCAAGGCAGAACTCAAATCTAGGTATCCTGGTGTCAGTTTCAGCATTTGTTATGCTTATAAAATGGCACCTCAAAAATGAATTGGGATCATAGACTTATAACTGAAAAGTGACCTCATATAGTCAATCCTCTCATTTTATAGATGAGGAAACAGATTCATAGAGATTTCAATGACTTATTCAAGGTCAACAAAGTAGTTAGTGTCAAAACTAGGGTTTCAAACCCGGGTCCTCTGGCTCCCAATTCATATCTCTTTCTATTCCCAGATCTTTTAAGAAGTGCTCTGTCCAATCATACCATGATCATCCTCTGGCACAGTAGGCTCCAACTTGGAGGCCATGTCCTTAATCTGAGGGTACACAATCAACCAATCAGAGGGTGGAAAGATGAGTTGCATCCTTCCCTTTCCACAACTGCAAGTCATAGAGCTTGTCTTTCCCACAGTAACATTTGCCCTTAACTCCCTTCATTTCTTCACTCTGCCTCACCTCTCTACTGTGCAAGCTCACAACCTTTCCCTTTTGAAGCTAGATGCTGCCCTCTGAGGACAATTATAACCTAACCACTAGGCAGATACCACTGGGAAAATTTCTACCACCACCACCACCACTACCGCCATTAACAACCTCCTTTCCGTCAGTCATGCAGCAGAGAACAAAGATTTCAACAGCAAAAATCCCAACTACGCACACAACCAGAAATTTCAAAAATCAAAGAAGAGGTAAGCAAAATCGAAAACAAAATAAGACAAAAATCTTTTGAAACGATAAATGAAATTAGGATATTTTAAAAAATAAATACAGACAAAGCTAATATGATCACAAAAAAAGAGGAAAATGAAAATGCCAACATAAAAATAAAAAGGGAGAACTTAGAACAAATGGTAAGAAAAACCATCGTATCTAAATTTATCATGGTCAAAATTATAATTTCAATGGATGAATATCTATAAAAATATAAAATTGATTGTCTGAAATTGAGTTGGAAAATTTTAATGTCTTAAATCTCAGAAAACAAAATTTGATCAAATCATAAATGAACTCTCAAAGAAGAAAACTATAGAACCAGATGGATTTACAAGCAAACTTTATCAAACCCTCAAGGAACAATTAACTTTGCAGGAATAGGGAGAGGTGACATCCAACCAAACTCCTTCTGTGAGACAAATATGGTTCTAATGCCTAAACCAGAGAAAGAGAAAGAAAACTGTTAATTAATATCTCTAATGGATGTTGGTTCAAGGATTTTAATAAAAATTTAATAAAGAGGCTACTGCAACATATTAAAAAGATTATACACTATGATCTGGTTGAATTTTTATGCAAGGAATATAAGGCTGATTCAATATTAGGAAAAGCATAAATATAAAAGGCTATATTAATAGCAAAAACAAGAAAACAAAATCACATGATTATGTTAACAGGTACAGAAAACACTCACTATCCTAGTTTTAAAACACACACATACATATACACAGAAAATGTGAAAACCAGTATCTAAACAAAGAGCAGGTATCACCTGTATTACAACAACACTAGGTACCTTTTCACTGGAATCAAAGTTAAAGCAATGATATCTTTTATGACCAGTATTATTTGACATAATTCTTAAAATATTAGCTGTAGCTATTAATGGACTATGAAAAAGAAATTGAGAGAACAAGTATAGGCAAAGAGGGAAAATTGCTTTTTGTATATAATATAATATTATATTATTTTTTATTCTGGCAACTAATTGGAAACTAAGTGGATGCCCATCAGTTGGTGAATAGCTGAAAAAATGAATATTTGTATATAAATATTATCTCACTATAAGAAATGATCAAAGAGACAAATTCAAAGAAACCTATATGACAGCCACCCTGCTCTAAATCTAGGATCCTATGAGACTAAGTTGATGGTATTTGGAGTCAGAAGACCTAGGTTCACATCCTGGCGCCAGTGTGCAGTTAGGCATGTGACTTATCTCAGACCTTTCGTTTCATCTTCTATAAAATGAAGGGAGTTAGACTCGATCATTTTAAGGTCTGAGCTTTTTGTCATTGTTAATTAACCTGAGTCTGTGCACTAAACTGCCACCTGGATTTAAGGTCAGAGCCATACAACTACTGATTATTTCTTTTCCTTCTCCTTGCCCAGTATATGGCCTTAGGCCCATTTCGTGGAGGTTCTGGGACCTTGAACTGCCACCACTACTACTCCTTGCCTGGCTGTTTCTGCTAAAATCTCACAGAGATGGATGATGAAACATCACAAGAGGTATTGTTTCATGAAGCAGTACAGGAGAAAACCAGTCTAAAGAAATCAAGGCAATATAACCAACTAATCAAGTCATACTAAGAGCATTCAAGGATGAAAACAGAAAAAAGAATACAAACAAAGGGAAAAGGGCAAAGATTTTCAACAATTATTACAAAAACTTTTTCTTCCTCAAGGACGGTGGAACCACCACACTTGGATTCTAATATCATAGTCCTGATTTGTTGATAGAGAAAATAGAAATGGTACTAAAGAGAAAAAGGCTAGAATTATATTTGTGTATATTTTTACACATATATACATATGCATATACATATGTATATGTTTTATAAATATATATATATTAGATACACACAGTAAGTGGGTATATACATATATATGATATATCCATCTTTTTCACTGCACACACACAGAGAGAGAGAGAGAGAGAGAGAGAGAGAGAGAGATCAGCACATAGTGGGTTCAGGGAATTGTTCCTTCCTCTCATTGCTTGTGAATTTTTTTCTCCTTTCACCCGGTAAACTCAATTTAATCACTCTAATAGTTCGCATTTACATAACACTTTTAAGGTTTCCAAAGCCCTTTGCACCTGTTATCTCATTGATCATCATAACCCTCCTGCTGTTATTGCCCTCCTTTTACAAGTGAGGAAACAAAGGCAAACAGAGGTCAAATGACTTGGCCAGGGTCACACAGCTGATAAGTGTTTGAAGCCAGATTTGAACTCTGTTCTTCCTGACTCCAGGTCCAGCATTCTAATCATTGGACCACCTACTATGGTTTGTCATTTCCTTTTGTGTATTTCATCTTTGGTTCCCCAACCGATTAAAAGTGACTACTTGGCATTTTTTGGTAACACAGGGTGCCTTTGGGAAGTGCTTTGTAGATGACTTTATCTGTAGCAGATACATGGTATGGTTTCATGTGGGTCTGTGAAGAATATTTTATATTTACTTGACTTTCCCATTTATTGCTCCTTCTCAATTCCAACTATTCCTTATTTTTAAAAGGTAACCGAAATAACAAAATTCCACAAAACCAATTGATATAAAAATCTTAATATTATTCCATATCTGTAAACCCCCTGTTCTTGCAAGAGAACAGGAAGAAGTGTCTTCTCATGCCTCTTCTTGGGAGTCAAGCTTTTTTTTCATCTTGCAATATTCATTTTTGATTCTTTTGTGGTTGCTGTTTTTTGTTATGTCTTTTGTTTTCCTGGTTCTGTTTATTTCATTTTTCATCAGTTCATTTAATCTTTCCTTGATTTTCTCTATTCATCGTATTCATTGTTTCTCAGAAAAAGGTTATATGCCATTAGAGTAATGAACCACACTTTGTCTACCCATTCTGCCTTTAGCAGATGGTCTACAAACAATTATTTTTTTCTTTTTTTCAGACAAAATTATTATAGTTAATGTCAGTGCCATTTCTGTTGTGCACTTCCCATTTTCTGTGTCCAATGGCTTGTTTCAATAATTCAGAATTTTCTACCATGTGGTATCCTCATGTTTATTCTTTTTCTTGTCCATTTTAAATTCTGATCTCAGTTCTAAAAAGTTGATGGTCTGACTGTGCATGGACAATGACATAGGGATAACTGTCACATTCACAGTAAGTCTTTCCCTACCTGGTCCAATGTAGTCAATCCACAGTGAGGAGCACTATGGTGTGGTGGCTAGAGAGCTGGCCTCAGGCCAGGAAGACCTGGGTTCAAGCCCATTCGTTTTCCTTCTGACACATACTGGATATGTGAACTCGGGTGCTGCTTAACCCATCAGTGCTCTGAGAAAAGGGGCAAAAAGGGGACCAAGAAGGATACCATTTTTAGACGAGTCAAATTGAGATTTTTTTTTTCCAATGACTAAAGATTGGCCTGGAAGAAGTGAATCAATCTTGACATTCTTGCTATAAATGAACATGGAAGAAAGAAGGAAGTTGCAGCTCAATCCAATAGTTCACAGGTGCTCCATAGAGAATTAAATAAAGGACTTGCAAAATAGGCCTTATAACATGTTCCAAACCTACAGGAAACATCATTTCATGGGTATATGGTTATTACATATTGCGGTAGAAATGATAAGTATTTGCAGGAAAACAACTGCAGTGTACACACCAGATTAGTTGTTGAGGATGAAATAGAAAAGAAAATCTATGAAGAACTTGATAATACTCTGCCATTTGATAGCTTTAATGCAAAATTGGGCAAGGGTGATTATGAGGAGAAGTCTATGGAAAAGAATGATTTAGGAGAAAGAAATGAAAGAAGCCAATGATCAGCCAATTATATGGAACCTCACACCTCTAAAATGTCAAGAGAAGAACTGGAAGTTTCTGGACAAGGCAAGCACCACATAAACAGGCTTTCACAAAAAAAATTCACTAGTGGATCATGTCACATAATTAGCTGAAAAACAAAGAATGCAAGGTCCCATTGTGTTTGTTTATTAATTATGAAAATGCTTTTGACTCAACAGGCTCTTTTCCAATAATTTTGTGTTGTTGTGTTTCAACAATTTATGTGTCCTATCCATATATCAAGATCGTTAAAGATTCCTTGGGATGTATAAGAAATAACCCTGTTAAGTTGTCCTCTAATCATAAACTTCAGGTGAAATACAAATCAGGGAAATAGAGGTTAACCAAAAATATTGGTATGATGGAGAAAGTCCACTGTAAATCTAGGTCAAGGAGGAATTTTCAGTGAGTTGTGAGGTTCCCCTAGATGGTCCTCTTCATGATTGATATTGTATTGGGGTCATCAAGCCCCAAAACATTGTAGACCTCCTGAAAGAGCGCTGTAATCACTCACAGGTATTTTTTCTGTCCATCCACAAAGATAAGACAAAATAGATATAAAGACCATTGCCTGGATTTCAACATACATCTCAATGGACACATTACAGAGTTTGTCTAGCAGTATATGTATATTTGGGTGGCTAGGTGGTGCAGTGGATAGAATGCTGACTCTGGAGTTAGGAAAACCTGAGTTCAAATCCAGCCTCAGACACTAGCTATGTGACCCTGGGTAAGTCACTTAACCTTTTTTGCCTCAGTTTCCTCACCTGTAAAATGAGCTGGAGAAGGAAATGGCCAACCATTCCAGGACCCTTGCCAAAAAAACACCAAATGGGGTCATGAAGACACGTGACCAAAACAACTGAACAATAAATGTGTGTATGTATCTGTGTATGTGTATATATACACACTGTTGGACAAGTGCATATATGTACATATGTGTGTATGCACATATGTATTTTTATATATGTATGTACAAAGAGCTGGGCACAGAATTGAAAAGAAGAGTGGACTGAATTGATTTTTGAAAAATTGTAAAGTTCTTTTACTTGCTCATGTTAACCATAAAATTAAAAGTCCATCTTTTCAATAGTCCATTCTGTCAATGTTGTAATTTGGTAGCGAGCTGTGGAAAACCACTGCCTTGAAAGAACTGAAGATGAACATCATCGGGAGGGCAATGGAGAGGTACATAGTGGGTACGGAGAGGCTGCAATATATAACCAACAAGAATCTCCAAAGAAAAACAGAAGTTAGAAAAGCTTCATCAAAGATTGTGCCGAGAAGATGGGCTAATCATGTGTTGAATGTGAGGGAGGACAGGTGAACAGTGAGAGTGTACTCATGAGAATGTATTCTAGCATGTTAGATGGACTCCCTGTGGTGAATCTTTGAGAGGGCATGAAGGGACCAAAGTGCCATTGTATGGACAGGCATGAATGTATTATAATTGGCAACATTAATGGAAATTTTCAAACTGATGAGATCACAGATCTACTTGTGTATTTGTGAAGTCAGAAACACACTGCAATCTCCTAATGATACTAGAAGATATAAAGCAGGCAGTGGCAAAAGTTGTGCTTTAAATTTTTAACCAGTGGGACACAGTGGTGGATGGAGGTAGTCAAAAGACTTCGTTTTGAGGATTTCTTACTTCTGAGATGATCTCATGGCCTAACCAAGAGCATCGTTATACAATGTGACTTTCTAAGTCTTGATCTATCTCTGCAAAGTATCACAAAGAATATTTCAATGCGAAGGAGTCATGAAGTATGACAATTGATAGGAGGATAAAACAAGAATTACGCCAGTTTTTAAAAAATCTATAGATAATCCTCAACCTTATTAAAACTGAATCCAATAAACACCCACTAATTCAGCTTTAATGTCTGGATGTGGGCTGGACTAAGGGTTGTCATGCCCTATGGCTTGCTAAGTTGTCCTCTACAAGGCAAGGGTTTGGGTTTGGGTTTTGTCTTGTTGTTTTTGAGTTTTTGTTTTGCATTGCTGTTTTGGGGGGCTTTTCCCACTTAAAGTCTGTGATATGACTTTCATGAATTGAGAGTGGTTTTCCACATTCTTAGAACTGTAACTGGTAAGTCTTTAACCTGGTGTCAAGCCAGGACCAGCAGTGAAACAAAGGATAATCCCAAGATGAGAGATGGAGACATCAAAGAAGACACTCTAGCCTGTGTACAACTGTGGCCAGAAGTGGGGTAGCCCATCCCCTAGAGACATCTGTCATGGAGTATACAGGTGAGGTGAAGCCAGGCAAAAGAGTAGGATCCTACAAGTTGTACTTGAGTCAAACACAGAGGGAATGGGATTGTGATACACAGACTGGCAAAGGACTGAGAACATGGTCTCCATGAGTTTGGGAGGAGGGGAATGTTTCTCTGTGTCTTTGAAGAAAGTGCACCCATCTGGAAATCAGCACCTAGACCAAAAGCCATTCCAGGCACCATCTTGTACAATTTGGATGATGAACCCTGTTAGGTAATTCCTGTGTTAGGCAGCACAGTGCCCCAGTTTGGACTCTGCCAACCCAAACCAAGGTGTGACAAGGAGAATGTTTTAAGCTACTAGATAGATATTCAACCCTTCTGACTCACTGAAAGTTTGCTTCTGCTTTATGTCATCTCTTGGACGCATGTAAGGATAGCATTTGAGTGCCCATGCACGAGTGGGTTGCATGAGTGCCCATGCACGAGTGGGTTGCATGATTGCCCATGCACGAGTGCCCATGCATGATTGCCCATGCACGAGTGGGTTGTATGATTGCCCATGCATGAGTGGGTTGCATGAGTGCCCCATGCACGAGTGCCATGCACGAGTGGGTTGCACGGGTGCCCACGGGTGCCCCTGCACGAGTGGGTTGCACGGGTGCCCCTGCACGAGTGCCCATGCACGAGTGGGTTGCACGGGTGCCCATGAACGAGTGCCCATGCACGAGTGGGTTGCATGAGTGCCCATGCATGAGTGGGTTGCACGAGTGCCCATGCATGAGTGCCCATGCACGAGTGGGTTGCACGGGTGCCCATGCACGAGTGCCCATGCACGAGTGGTTGCATGAGTGCCCATGCATGATTGCCCATGCACGAGTGGTTTGCAAGAGTGGGTTGCATGAGTGCCCATACATGAGTGGATTGCATGAGTGCCCATGCATGAGTGCCCATGCACGAGTGGGTTGCATGAGTGCCCATGCACGAGTGGGTTGCATGAGTGCCCATGCATGAGTGGGTTGCGTGAGAGCCCATGCATGATTGCCCATGAACGAGTGGGTTGCATGAGTGCCCATGCATGAGTGGGTTGCACGAGTGCCCATGCAAGAGTGGGTTGCACGAGTGCCCATGCACGAGTGCCCATGCATGAGTGGGTTGCACGAGTGCCCATGCATGATTGCCCATGCACGAGTGCCCATGCATGATTGCCCATGCACGAGTGGGTTGCACGAGTGCCCATGCATGATTGCCCATGCACGAGTGGGTTGCATGAGTG
>CM053775.1:8312117-8331275 GCA_028658325.1 Potorous gilbertii
AATTAAGCATTGACAAGACTATAAAAACCTTGTCGTCATGGGCTCCACTGCCAAGGTAGGGCTCATCAACAGAAATATCTAAAAAGGTTTTAGTCCTCTTGTCAAGTCCTTCATTAATGTATATAAATACCCATTTCATACAAATAAATACTGGTGCCTCCTACCAAATGAAATGGACTTCATGTGAGTCAATACTATCCCTTGGTACATGCAGTACTCATTTTCATGGTCTAGGCAAGGTCTGCAAGTGTTTGGCCATTGATGATAAAGCCATCCAACAAGAAAGAAAGGGAAGGCACATAAAAACATAAATCACAGCAAGCCCATGAAATTGAACTTTATCCTCCATTCCCACAAGGCATTTTGTCGAAGTTGCTTACAAGATTTACCCTGGATTTGGAGCCAGATCCTCAACTACTCGACTTGGCCATTTACTACATGTATGACCTTGGACAAGTCATTTCATATCTCCTGGCCTCAATTTCCTCCTTTGTGAGATGAGGGGATTGGATCAGATGACTTGCAAAGTACTTTAGAGTTCTAAATCTATGATGATTCTGTAAAGTGCACCTTTTTGGCTATATGTACAGCCATATGGGTTTGTCTAAATGCAACCCATGGGGAGGGATAAATAGATATCTTTGTCCTCTAGTTTAAACATCTCTAAGAGACACTTTGATTCCTGTTTAGAGGGAAGCAGGAGATTGGGGCCTCTAGTCTGGCCACTCTGCTCTCCTGGGGGGGGGGGGTTACCAGTCTGGTATATCTGTCTGCTACCTCCAAAATATTGTCAGTGTAATGAAAATGTTTGTAGATTCAAGCTGCTTTCCTGGTTATTATCCCTTAAAGAGAAAAGAGTGCCACCAAATGCTAGTTACACCATAGATCCTGAAATAGTGAATAGCAAATAAATCCATTTATCTAAGCAGGTAGCAAAAAGAAACCAGAAATGTGCTACTAATAAGGAAATACTAGGAGCAAGAAAAAGAATGTTCTCTCTCTCCCTCTCTCCCTTTTTCTCTCCCTCCCTACTTCCTTCTCTCCATCTCACTCAAAGAAGTTCTAGAACCACATGTGCCACAAACCAATAAAGAAGTCATCTCCTAAGATCTCACAACATGGCTACCCCAAATGCAGGCATAGTGTTCAGTAGTCATTCCCTCTATACCAGGGAGGAGAGCCTTATGCAAATATACCAGGCTTGAACCCTTCCTTACACACTGATGATTCTTGGCCAAAAGGATCTTGCAAATATGGAAGGGAAGGCATGAAGCTCCTTAGGGAAAGACCCATCTCCAAGCTCCACACCTAACACACCACAGATACTTAACAAATGTGTCTTGGATTGAATCAGATTGAAGATTCTGGTGGCAAGACACGATGACACTCTGGGGCAGGATATTTTATGGTGAATAATCAGCCACTGCATAATTCCAATTTGGCTAGAATTCAATTATACCTTTATTGAGAATTTTTTTCAGTATTGGGTATCTAGAAGAACATTTCCCTGCCAACCTTGGGCTCATTTTGTAGTTTACCGTAAATTCACATGCGAATAACTGGATTCTTATAAACTTCAGAATGGTATGTGTGATCTACTCGTCTTCGATTCTTCTCTTGACCCACTTTGCAGAGGTGAAAATGTAGACTCTATGGAGTAGTCAGATGGACAAGCCAATGAGATCTGAGATTCAAATTTAGAGGTGTAGGAAGAGGCCATGGGAGAGACTGTTAAAGAGTGAAACAAGGTTTACTAAAAGGAAAACACAAACCAGTGCCAACCAGTAGCCCTGTGAGCATCTGGCCAGGTTTACTGTAGGCCCTGGAGCAGTGACCTAAACAGTCATGTCTCCCTGAGGCTGCAATTCCTCATTATGGGAAATAGAGGAAGTCTTATCAGGAAACAAATGAAAGTACTTCACAGAAGTCAGGATTATTATATCACCTGGCACCCCCCCCCAACTCCCAGAGATTTTTATAATAACCCTTAAGGGCTAGGTGGAAGAGAATGGATAGTTGGAGTGTCTACTGGGGTGAGTTCCCACAGGGGAAGAGGAGTACAGCTAAGCATGAGACCCTGGATTCAGCTATTTAGAGACTGAATCCTCTCTGGGTCCCTGGCCTCTGGAAGGCCTTGTACTCCTGTGTACCTCCCAAAGGGAGAAGCATGGGTGAGAGGATAAAGTTAAGCAGAATACCAAAACTCGAGGTCTAAGTCTGAGAACATCACACAGATAGTCCGGTCAGCAGGGAGCTGGAGCCTTTCAGACTAGTTCATGGGCCAATAGTATTACCGCTGTGCGCTCCATTGAAAAAGGAAAAGCTTTTCTATTTCCAGACTCAGGTTAAGAAGTACAGGACCAGACTTTGTGAGTTGTACCATCACCCTCATTTTGCCCCCAAATTGTCTGCAATGTTGTCACAATAACGTTTTTAAAACCCTGCTAGTCTCTTAAAGAAGGTCTCTGTGTGCCTCCCCAAGCCATCCTCAGCATGTACACATAGCCCTTTGCATCAGCTCCCAGAACCACAAGAAGGGCCCCTTGACCCTGGACCCTTTGGCTAGGCCCAAAGAGAATCCTGCAGCCTTTCCTTCTACCACTCACTTCTTACTCCTTCTCTGCTTCTGAAGAAAGGACATTTAAAAAATTAAAACCAGAGTTAAAGGGCTTGGTGAATGTGGCATCCCTCATACCTTGTGCACAGCTGTGTATCTTCCCCAAATCACCAACAAATGCCCTATTTGCCCAGGGTTATCAATTAGCTCCTTTTCCAAAACCATCCATTTTGGACATGAAAGGAGTGACTGATTTACCTTGTCCTGTTTAGAAATCCAGTAACTGAATGGCTTAATATATGTAGAGCATTTGGTAATCCTTAGTGTTGTAGAAATATCAGACATTATTATGGTTGGGTTTTCTGTTCTATAAACTTGGATATCATCTAATACAATTCCTTCATCTCACAAATGACTTACCCAAGTTTATACCATGTATGAGTGACAGATGGCCAGTACCCAGATCTCCCGACTCGAATTCTGGTGTTCTCTCCAGGAAAGCAAACTCCAAGGTATTATGTTAATTTTGTGATCCTGAGATAGGAGCTGCCCCACCCTTTAACCTCAAAGTGCCTCCAGTCTAGAACTGTGTTCTTAGTCTTAATTCCACTTGACTTCAGTATTTCTTATAATGAATATGAATTTATAGCTCAAAAACTAGAAAAGGGACCTAAAAGTTCATCTAGCACAAATACCTGAGAAAGTTGAGACCCACAGAGATTAAATATTTTGTGGTTAAGCACCAGAATTTCAGACCCAGATTCCCTCACTTTGAAAGCCATTTGGGAGATTCACTGGACAGCAAGTGTGATATGAGACAACGTTGTAATTTGGAAAGCAAAAAGGTCAAGAATATTCCAGGAACGAGAAATTGATTCTACTGTGCTCTGCCCTGGTCAAGCTTCTGGAGGTATTGTCTTCATTCCTAGGTGCTTCATTTTAGGATAAATAGTGTTCAGCTGTAAAGTCCAAAGGAGAGCTCCATTGGGAAAGGGCCAAATGCAGATCTGGAACAGGAAATGCTTACCCTAGAAAAGACAAGATGGCAGAGGAAAACTTTCTTTGGGTGTTTGAAGAGCTTAAATTGGGATGAGGAATTGAATTTATTCTCATATGATCCCAGAAAGCAAAACCCATGGCACTAAGAGAAATTGTAGAAAAACGTTTCGGGTTCACATCAAGAAAAACTTCCTAATACTTAGAGCTGTTCTATGAGTTGATTATTCCACCCTCTCCTGCATTGTAGGTCTTCAGGAAATGGCAGGAGGATTACTTATCATCTGCATGGTAGAGGTATGCCCTCTTAGGAGTGCAGACTGAGTAGGCTCGCTTCTGAGGCCCTTTCTGACTCTGTCACTACAGATTCAGTAATGACTGGTCTACTGGGTGGTGGCGTTCTTCAAAGACCCTGGGTTCCAAAGTAATCTAGGTGCTAGATTCCATAGTGCCCTTTGAAGAGAATAAGGAAAGCCTCCCAGATATTCTGGTTAAAAAATTCTCTTACCCCCTCGATAAAAAAGAAATCAATATTTTCGGTCGGGGAGGCGTTCTTTAATAATTACTGTAGATGCAAATTGAAGTTTTATGTTTTGTTTTAAACAAACTAACATCTAAGGACCTGATAAGGTACCAATGTATATCCATGGCACATTTGGTTCCGCTTTTCCTCCTTCCATCCACTTGCCTTAGACACAAGATTAAACTCATCCTGGCATCCCTCCTGCCAAAGAGTCACTGAAGCATCTTCACCTTGACCATCCTTTCATCTCAATCAACTTTGTATGTGAGGTCACTGCAGAGCCCACCCAACCATCCATTGGCTCCTCTTCTTCTGGTACCTGCCTTGAGTTTTCTTCACTCACTCATGCCTCTTAGTAAGACTGGGACCATGTGCATCAACCAGCAGCACCAGAACTCAGGCTGACCTCAGCTCCCAGGATCTGATTGATGATCCATCCTCTAAGGAAGCAAAACTCCTAATAAAATGTGACCTTAATGAGCACTTTGTGCATATCTTACGTTGCAGTAGCATACTCTGCCAATTAGTTTGGGAGAACAAGAGTCAACTCAGCTTTGGGGATTTATTGTTGAGTCAGGAAGAAGAGGGGCTGCTTGTAGATCTTATTAGAGAGAGGCTTTGATTTTGACCCAACCACCCCAGGAGCCCTTCTTACCTCTTTGGCTATGTGTATTGCTTTGGGGTGCTCTTGGCTATTGCTGCTATCTCTTCTAAGTAAAGCAGCTGTCCCTGCCTCCTTTAATTCTAGAGCACCATCTCTGGGCTTACTCTCCCAACTGTGACTCACGCTGGCAGATTGAGTCATCAGGTATGATTGCTGTTCCCCTCAGGGTTTTAGGGATGACCTGAGGAAAATTGTACTATGTGATTCAACATTCAGTGTCTTCCCCATTATCAGTCAAGCAGTGGGCATCCATTACCTTTTAGAAAAGGGTTTAGTATAGGAAGAACAGGAGTTACAAAACAGGGGCCAACTGGGGTGCACTCTCCCCTTGAACACTCAGGATCTCTGAGCAGATTGGGCTCAAATTTGAAGTACAAGGTAGGTGTAGAGAGAACATACGAGGCTGAGTGGTACCTCAAGACTTCTAGCCCCAGTCTCATTCTCCCTTTATGGAGGCCTTATGAGGTTTTCCCCTAGGTATAAGTTCCCTGCTGGATTTCAAGGATCAGTGTCTTCTAAAGGCCATAACCAACTGTTTTTTCCATCACAAGAAGTCACACTCCCTGAAGCTATTGCCATCCTCAGGTGACTGTTTTTCTACCTCTATTTGTAGACACTTCTCTGTCACTGTCTACTACCACTCCAGCAAACTCTGTTGCTTTACTTCCTGGCAGGCCCATTGATGGATTTTCTGGTCACTTAGGCACTCACCTTCAGAATATTCACTCACCTAAGATCAAGGAAAAATACACACACACACACACATACACACACATACACAAATACCATGTGTTCATGGACACATGGTGAGTCAAGAGAAGACAGTCACCCTTCCCCCAACCTGGCAATTCACAGCATTTCTGCCTCCATTAAGGAAAAGAGTAAAAGATTCCACAAGTCCTGAGTCATCTGTCTTTCTGACTTCATAATCAACCAGAAGAAATTTTGTCTCTTCGTAGTACTGACCCCTTAGTCCCTCATGACCAGGTGGAGGACTGGAGGCAGGCAGAGAATAACTGTGCCTGCTCTTTGTCCTGAAACAAGACAGGGAATCATTCTATCTTCCCCAAGAACTACCTCTCTATTGGCCACCCCCTGTCACTGTGCTCTGCTCCTACTAGACATCTGATTGACTATCATTGTGTTGCCATGTGCCAATGGAAAGAAATCAGGAAGGTTTCTCTGTCTTGATATAATCACTATTCTTTCCCTGATGTATTGTTCAAGATGGTACTGCATTGTGCCATAGCTCCTTCTAAGACTGAGACAGAAAAAAGGAAGTTATTTCCATAGGGTCCAGGAGAACTTAGACACTAGAAAGAATAAGGTGAAGATGGTGAGTACAATTTATGGAAAAAAATCATCGCTGAACAACAGTAAGAATTCAGACAAATGCAAGGACCAGTCTTGAAAACCCACGAGCAGTGATGGAACATGTTTCCTGCCTCTCGGTAGAGCCAGCAGACTACGGGCACAGAACGCTGCGTACCCTGTCCAACTTGGTTCATATGTTGATTTACTTTGTTCAACTGCTACTTGTTATTATAAGAGAGTTTTCCTGGGAAGGGATTCATTTGGCATTGTCAGCAATATTTTTTAAGCTTCAATAAAACATTACAAATAGGAGGATGAAAATATTAGGTTAGGAGACGTAGAGGCATGTCTTAAATACCTTAAGCCAGGTGGCCATAATTCCTCTCTTCATCAATTCTCTACAAATTCTAATGAGTCTTTTCCTGGCTTTGGGCCTGTTTTCTCATTTGTAAAATGCTAGATGACTTTGGGGGTCCATTCTAGCTGTGAGTCTTTGATCCTAGTCACACCACAAGAGGTTCATTTAATCGCTCTTTGGGGAGCTAGTCATTCAGTTCAAGCAACTATTTTTGTTGTTTGAAATGGAAAACTCAAGTGATGTAGTACCAGGCAGATATGGGCGATGATCTTGGGCCTGGGTCACTTGATTTCAATGAATTTGGAAACTAAATTCTCATGTTGTTGATATTGGTAAGAAATTATATCCCTTCCATAGGAGAAAACTCAAAGTGTTCTCCTGTTGTTCTATGTTAAGGTACCAGAAGGCTGTCCTCAGTATCTGATTTGGAGTAACAGGGATTGGTATATCTTCTCTCCTCTCTATCTTGAAGGCAGAAATAGACCATGTTGGTTTAGGTCATAATGTGAGAATTCTCCAAGTGGAATGGAAATTCACATAGAAATGGCACCTTATCACCTTGGACAAGAGAAGAGTCATGATGAATTGGAATGAAAAATTTGAGCCACTAATATGATTAACTTCTAGAAATACATGTTATAAAAGAAGAGATTATGGTAGTCTAGTGCATGTAAACAGGATGCTCCAAAGATGGGATAGTCTGGAAAGCATGGCCAGCGGCCTTTGGAGGGGAACAGGGTTGAGCTTAAAAGGAGCTGAATGGCTAAGATCGCGGGTTTAATGGGTGACTTGGTATCATAAGCCTGTGTACTGACTGGCATCATACCTGAAATTTGCTTAGATCTAAGCAGTATTTATTTCAATAAAACTTTAGCATCTCTATTTTGTAGTTGTTTAAATTCAGAAAAATGTATCCGTCCAACTATGAATAATTCATGGGTGCAAAATGACAGGGAAGCAAAATGTGGCAAGTCCTAGAAGCTACCTCCATAAATCACCAACTGGTGTTCTCTCATTCGGAGGCATATACACATGGCTGACTCGCCAGTGGATGCCCTCTCTCCCTGCCCCCGCCTCTCTCTCTCATGGCATGCCCTCATTTGTGCATCGATAGACATGCCCTGTCTATAATGCCATCCAGATTCCAGATGACCCTGCTGATGGTTTGATCACCTTCTGGGGATGTGGCAGAAAAGACAAATGTGTGGCCAGCAGCCCTTTCCCTCCCACCCTACGGGTCAACATGGATATTTTGTTTGTGGCTATGGCTGCTGTTTGGAACACCTGCTGCATTTTGCAGCTCTATGCGAAACAATAGGATGTAGTGAATAGACTACTGGTCTTGGAGTCAAGCCACATGACTAGGTCCAAATCCTGTCTCTGACACTTACTGGCAAATCACTGTATCTCTCTATGTCTCACCTTCCCCATCTGTAAAATGGGAATAGTATCACTATTAATATCTATTTTTTGTGATAGTGGTGCAGTTCCGATGAGAGAATATATGTAAAGCATTGTATAAATCTCAGTAGAGGCAGCTAGGTGGCTCAGTAGATAGAGAGCTAGGCCTGGAGTCAGGAAGCCTTGAATTCAAATCCAACCTCAGATACTCACTAGCTATGTGACCTTGGGCAAGTCGCTTAACCTCTTTTTGCCTGATCCACTGGAGAAGGAAATGGCAAACCACTCCTATAGTTTTTGCAAGAAAACCCCATGTGAGGTCATGAAGATTTGGGCATGACTGGCCATCACCACCCACAACATAGATCTCAGTATCATCTGGACTTCCAATGTCATGGGATACCTTTGCTTGGAAAGAGCACCTCCCTCTCTGGCTGCTAGTCTCCCACTGGCCAGTGGTGCTCAGTTGGCTGCATGACTAACACGCTGGTTTCCTCATTGCTTAGAGTTTCTTTGCTACTTATCCTCTACTTGACTGCACATGTGGCAGCCATGTAACAGACAGACCCCTACATGGGGTGGTTTGAAGATGCTAACCATCATCCTACTCTTCATTCTCTACCCACAAAAATAAGCCCTGACTGGCCTTGCCAGAATGTTTAATTTATAGTTACTTCTTCATAGGTAAGGCAGGTAAAACCATTTTCAGCAAACATTAAATGTGATTGTTGACGAAGAGAGAAAAAACTCATAACCATTTAAAACCGGGAACACTTTAGCTTCAGTCACTTTCATGGACTTAACCCTTGCTTAGACTCCAGAGATGAGATGGGAGAGGGGAACCATCCAAGAGATCAGCCCCTATGGGGGCACATGGCAGGGGGAGGTGCTCAGGATGCATAGGAGCCCACTAGGGAAAGACAAGTATGGCAAGGTGGGAGGTGGGGGAGGAGCCCAGGACGGGGACACTCATCAGGCACCCCAGGCCGCCTCTGAAGTGGTTCGCCATTTTGTGCTAAGCCTCCCATTATTGTCTAGCTTCAGGGGGCCCACCTAGGAGAATGAAGTTGTGACGAGAATTCATTCTGTTCTGGGAGACTCATGACATCTTGCTGCCTCCGTGTTTCGGTTTCATGGTAGGGCAGGAATGACTCATGGGTAATTTTGATGAAGCTATTTATGTGCAGCCATTATAATCTGTGCACATATAATTGAGGCCCTGTGTAGAGGAAGGGGATGCTACTTGACCCATCAAATCCCGTACAAAGAACTCGGTGTTCTGATGTCAAAATGACATTTGTGGTACAAGACTGAGGGGCACTGAGGCTTTTGGAAAAATGCTTCTCAGTAAGGGAGTATTTCTGTGCAAATGTGTCATAATGCAGCATTCACAGCGGGATTCTCTTTCAGGCCAGATTTTCATCCTCTATAACTTTCTAGATAAAATTCCCTGGCTATAATGCTGACCCTCTATTAGCACATAGTCTTTCTCTACATGGGGATTCAGTGGGACCCAAAGGCATTCCCAAATGGTGTCCCTGCAAATGCTGAACAGTTCAAAGAGGAAAATGGAATTTACTCATCTGGGCAAGTTGCTGAGATTCCCTCTCTGGAGGCCTCCCTGATTTCTTTTTTGGGATGGCCAGCCTCTGTGCCAGCTAGGGCTTGCCACGGGTCCAGCTAAGCCTGGGGTGGGGTTGCTGCAGTCAGGCAGGAGGAGCGGAACCTAGGCATGGCTTGCTTATTTGCATAATTCTGCAGCAAAGTCTGGGAGGGGTGGAGATGGGAGGCAGCCAAGCAGTCTGCCAATAAGAGAACTCCCCACCCTTCCACCCTCCTCCCCACCCCCAGACTCCCAAGTAAATCTAGAGATCAATCTTTCCTCCATGACATTTGTTATATCGCAACTAGATGTTTGCCAGATGCAAAAGAGCAAGTAACAACATCTTCCCCCGTGGCTAATAGTGGAAATGGCCAATTAGAAATGATGCTTCCTGATACTGTCAGATCCTGAACTGGATTAATTTGAGAAGTACTCGGGGGGTTGTAAAAAGGCAGCCCATAAATGATGCTTGTGCCAGGCCTCTCCCAAACTTCTCCGTGGCCATGTGGCCCTACATATGGCATTATTTTGGCCTTAATCCCTGCCAGCTTTTAGCAATGCTTCTGTTGGCTAGACTGAGGTCGAGTGTCCAGCCATGGTCCTAGTGGGACAAAACAAAGAGGACTGCCAGACTATTTTGAAAGTTATTCCTGTTAATGGGGGAGGGGTACCCAACAAACACATAGTATTTCCATTTTGTTAAACTGTGCCCCTTCTCTCTTTTAAAATCTTATTTGAAACTTTCCACTTTCCAAGAGATCACCCTTACCTTCAAATAGTCCCTCTTCTAGCAACACTGGCTGATGCCTCAACTTTGTTTTTCATCTCCCACCTCCATCCCTTTGCATAGTCTGTCTCACATGCCTGAATCATGTTCCTTCCACACCTCTGCCTCTTTGAATCCCCAGCTTCCTCCAGGACTGAGCTCAGGTACCACCTCTTATGTAAAGCCTTTGCTGATATCCCTAACGATGTTGTTTCCTCCCTCCGTAACCTATTTTGCTTGTGTAAATGTCATATGCTCTCCAGTAAAAGTCCATCTGGCCTTCATCATTACTGTAGAACTTTCTGATTACAATGAATCCATAGGTACGCCATGTTTAGTAGGCAAAAATGTTACCACCTACAGGTGGACCTTAGTATTTACTTGTTTTTCCCATAATGTCTGTGCAACAACCCATCCAATGTCTCACCCAGACCCACTTGTGGCCAATATTATACTACATTTTGTAAAAGGGTCACTAGCTAGCCCCCCATGTAGGGGGCAGAATCTAGGAGCCTAGCACTGTGTTCATGCATTGGTTAAATAAGAAATGAAAAACAAGAATTTGAAAAGAATAGACACCAACTGTGAATGACATGGATGATGGCATGTGTCAAGAAGAGAATGTCATGCTCATCTTGTGTGGTTGAGGATGGTACATGGGCCAATTTTTCATCTGGTTGAGCCTTGTTAACAGGCTTGCTTCTTGTCTTATGCTGCTTGTAAGAGCCCACAAATTCTTTATTTACTTAGCATTATTAGGAATAGATTCCTATTAGATCTTTCTTATATAAAAGATCCATGATATTAATTATGTATGTGGATGGTTGCCTGACAAATAATATTCTGATCTATGTTCCAGCAACAGCTCAAGTGATTTCCTGGGCAGTTGGCACATGATGTAAAAAGACACCCACCTCCCATCTCCCCCTACCACATTAATTTAGCAGTAGATGATTACTATAGCTACAATTAAGATTTAGCTTATCTTGCCAACAGTGCAGATGATTGGAGATCGAAGAAGAAGTTGAAATTCAAGAAAATTCTTAATTACTTTTTAGGTCTTGGTTCTCTTTCATCTTCCTCTTAAATTCCCATCATTGTAAGGCAAATAAATAGCAGGTTGTGTTATGATGGATTAGCCCTGGCAGATGCACAGCTGGGCATAGCTAAGACAGTTGTTGGATGCCAGAGTTCTTGTGGATTACCCACATCTGTTGCTCAAGTTGCCTGTGTCTACTGATGTTGATTATAATTCCCCCTCCTTAAAAGGTTTAGCACGTAAGCTATCCCAGATGACTTCCTTGAGAGAGAGGTGCTGTTTTTCTGTTGATTTAGAGATCTATCTGTCTAAACTCTGACTGCTTCCAAGCTACACAAAGTCCTTGTGTGTGTATATGTGTGTGTGTGTGCACGTGTTGCCTAAGACTCGATGTCATTAAAAGGGTTGTCACCTGTTGAATTAATATGGGAATTGGAATCAACAGGAAGGCATTGTGTGGGAGGTTTGCTCATTGATTCCTAGGAAACCACCAGATCAAGTTTCTGAACAGAGGATGCTTACCCAGGCTACTCTCTAGGTCCTCTCCTCATCTTCGTTTTTCAATCCTTATTTAATTCTGCCAAACCACACCATCCCCTCATCTCAGGGCCAGATCACGAAACAGTCAAGTGATGATGCCTTGGTTTTTTCGGCATTCTGAAGTGGGAAAATTTGTCACCCAATGTGGGAATCTTCCACTTTATTCTAAATTTTCCCCTCTAATTCAAACTATTTCAGATAAATATTAAATTCTTCCTGCAAAAGCTATAAATGCTCTAGTAACTCTTGTGGCATCAGAGTAGAGAGGAATTCTTTCCTTCTGGGGGTTGAACTAGCAGATCATAATTTATCTGAGACCATTATCATCTTAAAAGTTTTTGTCACACCAAGTCCCATTAGGTTAAAACAATGTTCCATCACCAAATTATCCAGAACCCCTGACTTTTTGCTGAGGTAGCTCTTCATTCACATAGCAGTGACATTTCAGGATCAACATTGTATGCTTCCTTAGCAGAAGAGCAAGAGTTTCCTGTGAAACACCATGCAGGCCATTGGTTACTCAGGACAGAGAACTTTGGAAAGTCCTTTATACATGACAACAACCCGGCAGTGTCTGAGGGTGAGACATGGAAGAGATATTTCCCCAAAGCCCTTTGTAATATGCTAATTCTCCATAGTAGATGTTACCAGATTCTACGTGACTCCAACCTGTAGAACAGAAGAGTCTCTGAAGGATTGAAAACCAAGAAATGGAGAGATGTGGAGTGAGCTTATGTGGACTCCGACACATTCCAAATGGCAAGTCATGAAGGAGAAGTGACATTTAAGGATGGCATCAGAGAAATGTGCGAGTGCAGAAGATGGGCTAATCACGTGACAAGAGTAATGGTTAACCTATGATTTCTCCATGTGCTGTCTTGATACCATGACATCAAGGGAAAGTGAGGCAGTCACTAGAATATTGAAATAGTGAACTTGGGTGAAAACATACATAAGAGCTGTGCAGATTAGTCACAACGGGATAGATTGTGATCTGCATCATTGAAGGGAATGTCTACACTGATGAGATCACAGAACATTGGAATATTGGTGTAGTTATCACCAACTCTCTAAAAGCATAAGCAATAATAACAGCTAATATTTATTTAGCACCATAAGTTTTGCGAAGCACTTTACAAATATTTTCTCATTTTATCCTCACAACTGCCCTAGACGGTAGGTATTTTTACTATTCCTATTTTAGAGATGAAGAAACTGAGGCCACAGAGGTTAAGTGATTTGCCAAGGGTCACAAAGCTAGTCAGTATCTGAGGCTGAATTTGAACTCTGATATTCCTGACTCCAGGTCCAACACGCTATGCACTGAGCCCCCTTGCTCCCTCAGTACAGATGCTTAGCCAGTGCACACTTACAGCAAAAGCCGCTATCCTGGTAGCTTCCCTACATGGATGAAATTGTACGTCTAGCCCCTGCCTTGCACCTTCCCCAAAATGCAAAAGTCAGCAATCATGACGCTTGATGATTAGGTCATATTTTCTGCTGTGTGTGCCTCAGCACAAAAGCTGCAACTTGGAAGATGAGATTGTCACCAGAGAACTCTTGGATTTGGGCCCACAATGTTCTCTTGTCTTCTTCAACTCATTCCCCAAGACAGCTTATAATTGGCTCAGCAAAGCCACCAGGAACAGAACTAGGTGTTTTCGGCCCCCAAATCATTCAAACACTAGAATGCAGCGAATCGTTTAGAGCTATGAGAAAGGAAACAGTCAACTTTACTCATCACCCCCAAGAGAATTTTTTCTTCAGAAATGACTTCTTTTCACTTTCCAATAATGAGAACTATTCACATTGCCATGGTTTTGGAGCACTCTCTAGCAAGTGGCTTGTGATGTGCCTTAGGGAAAAGAGCCCAGGATTCATCTCCCCTCTGACTCAGACCTCAAAGCCATGCAACTGGACAGACAGACACAGGCCACCTGAACTAGCTTAGGATCAGAGAATCCTGGATGTAGAGCATAAGGGACATCATGTGGCCCAAGCTCAGAGAACCCAGGTGGGTGCCCAGTGGTGGCCCCCTCTGAATCTCAGTTTCTTCAACAGGAAAATGGAGCTAAACTTCCAGGGATACTGTAAGAAAGGGGTTTTTGAAATCTTAACAGGAAGAGGATTGGAGGCAAGGACATTGAGCATTTATTAAGTACCTACTGTGTGCTGGGCACTGTGGTAGGCGCTTTACAAATATTACCTCATTTGAGCTTCCCAACACACCTCTGAGGTGAGTGGTATTATGAACTCATTTTACAATAGAAGAAACTGAGGCCCCAGGTCATGTAGCTAGTAAGTTTCCAAGGCCAGTTTTGAACTCAGGTCTTCGTAAATCCAAGCCCAGAGCTCTACCACTGTGTCACCTACCTAGCTCTCAATCACTCAGGAAGATTAAGGGCAGAGCAATGTTGGACATCACTGTACATGCTCCTTTCCTCTTTCTCTGACCCATCGAGACTGTTCCAGCCCATGTTGTACAAAATGGAAGTGTTTAACATGTAAAACATAAGGCCCCAAAGCCTGGCCATCAAATACTGCAAGGTGTTGGCAAATTTTCACTTTACCATACCTGGATTAATAGGCAAGGAGTGTTGCATCTGGTGTATCTGACCACAGAGCTGAATGTTTTGATATTTCTTGCTTTGAGAAACCCCCAAAATGATAACAAGATACCTTGTTTCCAGGTGAAAATGGTGCTTCACATAATGAGCGAGACCATGTATGGTTTACATTTTTGGCACTGAATAGGTCCTGTTTCATCTTGCTCACCTCCTCTCTTCCTATGCTCCAACCCTAACCAAAGCTGGATTCATCCACCAAGAGAATTGGATGCAAAAAAAGCATTTAACCAGATGAGAAAAAGCAAAATCTGTGCAAAAAACATCTTCAAGCAGGGCCACAGATTTTTCTGTCTCCAAGTCTGGTCAGAGCACCATCCCTAGGGAGGCTCCTAACCAAAGCTATTCCACTAGACTCATCTCAAAATTTACAGCTACAATCAAAAGAACTTAGCATTATAGTCAATATTGAGTACTACGAATAGAACACTGGACTTGGATTCAGAAAGTCCCTGATTAGAATCTTGCCACCAGCACTTATTAACCATGTGACCAAAGGCAAGCCACTTTTCCTTACTATAGCTTAGTTTTCTCATCTATGAGATGGGAATGATGGTGACGCATGTTTGGAATGATGTACGTAAAGAACTCTTCAAACCTTGAAGCACCACAGAAATGCTAGCCATCGACCTCTTCACAATTGTCATGACATGACCATCATCATCTGCATCATCATCCTTTAGTTTAATGTTGTAGAAACTGAGGCCTAGAAAGGTAAAGTTACCTCTTGAAGATCATGGTGCCAGTTGATGAAAGTGCCAGATCCAGCACCCAAACCTCCAAGGTTCCAGTGTCTAATATTCAACACCAACTCACCTTATCCAGAGCCTCAGAGTTGGAAGGGGCCTCAGGTGCCCCAAATATTCCTATGGACTATCTGTGCCCAACCTGTGGTAGAGCATTCCGAGCTCGTTTTGGTCTGATCAGCCACAGTTGGACACGCTGAAATTTCACTTTACAGTGGTGATGTCTTCAGAGACGAAGGACAACAACCAACCAACCAGTCCAAACCCTGCCCGACCAGTGGCCCCCCAGTCATTGCTTGAAGACCTCCAAGAAGAAACATCCCATAACCTCCTGAAGCAGCCACTTCCAACCTTGAACAGCTACAAACTACAATTGTTATTAAGTTTCTCCTAATATCAAGCCTAAATGAACATCCAAAAGGGAGCTGTCATATTTTTCCCTTCTGTAGACTCAATGTCTCTAGTTTTTTCAACTCTCCTCATATGACATGGACTGAAAGCCCTTCACCATCCTGGGTGCCTCCCTCTGGACACTCTCCAGGTACCAGTGTAATCACTACTTTTCTTTCTCTAATCACTCCTTTCATGTGACGTTCTAGAATTTTGCCAAGGATCCAAGTCAAGTGAGCTGGCTTCAAGTTTTCAGACTCCCCTCTTTCCCCTTCTTATAGTGCATCTCCCTTCCTCTTGTTCTTTCAGAGGTCACTGACAGGGATTCTCAGGAAGCAGTCTGCCAGTGTCTGCAGTGTAATGTTGTCCTAATGACTGAAATTCGGCAAAGGCATTGGGGCGCTCTCTTCCCATCTCCCTGTTCGTTTGATATTTCATCTTCCTGCTAGCCATTGGGGTTTTGTCTTCTCTAGTCCAAAAGTCATTCTTGTTGGTAAAGCAAAAAAACAGCAAGTAGTTTCGCCTTCTCTCTGTCAACAATTAACATTCTCCCATTCCCTCCTGAGACATCATACTATCCCTACTTTAAAAATTCTTTGTGTCATCCTCTGCATTTCTCTCCAGCCTCAGTTCATTCAGAAATTTAGCTCTCTATTCTTTTTTCTTTCTTTTCCATTTCTGTTCATATTTTAATGCTATCTTTTGTTTGTTACATAAACTTTATTTCCTGTTATATTCCTTTCCCCTCCCTTTCCCAGAAAGCTATTCCTTATAATAAAGAATTAAAAAGAGGAGAAAAGGAAGTTTACTAAAACTAATCAAAATATCAACCCAGCTTCATGGTATATGCAACATTCCATGCCCATAGACCTCCATCTTTGCAAAGAGAAGGATGTATACTTTCTCTCTCCTCTCTCTCTCTCTCTCTCTCTCTCTCTCTCTCGCTCTCTCTCGCTCTCTCTCGCTGTCTTGCTCTCTCGCTCTCTCATTTTCTCTCTCTCTCAGGAGTGTCAACATGAACATTACAGTTACAAAGTACCCTAACACTGTTCTTCCAGGACTGAGACATACTTTTGTATTTTTCATCCTTTTCCTGCACATTTTCTACATGTCTTTTTTTTACCTGGTTTGATTGATGAGTTCCCTACGTGTCCACATTCACGATTTTAGATTCCTCCTTTTCTTACTCATCAGAATTGTTTCTCTTTGTGTCATCACAATTTCAAACTTGAGAGCCCCCTACCCATCCATGGATGACTCTCCATATAGAATTTTAGTCCATAAGAGCTTGCTTATCTTTTCTCTATACTTTTGAAATCTGCTTTCCCCAACTTGAAGGTGCAGGATAAACTATGCCAAGCTTTCTTGGTTTTATAACAGATTCTAAGATGAGTTACTCCCCTCCTTCAATATCCTCATCACATTCACCCCAACAACCAGTTCCTCTTTGATGGAGAGAGAGATATTCAGAAGAATAATTGCCTTCATTGGTTCCTCTACCCTTTGTAGAATGAAATTATCTTGAAGATAAGTCAGGAAATTATAACTGCTCCTCCCTTGGCAGAGTGAGAGTACCAAGACCTGTCTGGGTCTGATGCCAGCATTGTCTTGATAAGTCTCTTTAGCCCAGCTTTCTCTACCTCATTTTGTCCCTCTGCTTTCAGATTTCCTCACAGAAAATGGATCTTCTTCATGTAAAATGCTACTCTGCCCCTCCTCACTTTACCTATCTTGTTTCTTTTGAATAATATATATACACCTTTCCAAAGCCATGTTCCAGTCATGGTTACTAGTCTGTCAAGTCTCAATGATAACCTATAAAGTCAAATTTACCTCTTGCATTTTTAGTTCATCTTGCTTTTTGTGAGTTTTCCTATATATACCTGAGGCTATCACATTTATTGTTCTCTCTTAGATTTTATCTCTGATAAAATTTCAGGTATCTCTACTGCTATTCTTGTATCTACATTAAATATGCTCTGAATGGTGTGGGGCTCATTGGCTATGCATAGGCAGAGATTTTTTTCATTATTCTCTTTTTTAAGTCTAAAACCCATATTTTTGAATGCTTAGGGACAGCCCAGGCACAGGAATATGGGCTGCAGAAGCCTTTAATTCCATTTGTGGTCATTGGAATTCTTTGACACCATAATTTAAGAAGAAATGGACATGTGTAATGGTTTCTCCATTTTTTTTCTCCAAAAGAGGAACATCCCAAGGGAATAAAGATTCTAAGAGAAAAGTCTTCACTGTAAATTTACCAATGTGAATCTTCACCCTGCTTCTTTCCCTTCAAGTATAGTGCAGGAATGCAGGCAGCTGTCATAATCCCTTTGGGGTGTAGCCACCTCAATAATGGAGGAGAAATTCAATGTAACAAGCAACTTAGTGATCACAATGGAAGTGACTTAGGTCTGCAGTGTCGCAATTATGGAACCAAGTGCCTCATAATGAGCCATATGCACTTTCCTGTCTCATTTGTGGCCTTACATCCAGTTTGAGGAATTGCTGGGCAATGAGCATTTTGTAAAACAGTATAATATGTAAAGCAGTCTAAACACAGAATATTAAAAAGGTCAGAAGAGAATGGAGGCGAGAAATTTACGGAATTGGTGAGGTATTAAAATCCTGATAATGCCTGCTCATGACAAAGATTTAATGAAGAGAAAGCAGCCCTAGGACTTCATTCTCATGATAAAGAGGACCACAAGGAAACAAAATCCAACATAGAAGTCTGAAGCATTTCCTGAGTGGAAACCAGGCCTGTTCAGCTTAGCTTCCTCTTGCATAGGATCATTCTAATCATTCAGTTCATTCCAAATCATTTAGTGTACCGAATTTCAGTCACAGGAAACGACAGTCAAGATTTCCAAGAACCATATGTGCTTCTGTGATGCATGTGATTCTGTGTTGAAGGAAATGATTGTTGTTTACCAGCAACCACCTCTCAGAAAACAATGTCTTGGACCTTTAAGAGCAAGAAGGGATCTGAGCCATCATGAAGTTCCCCCCCATTATTTATCCTTGTCTTTATTATTTTTCAGCTCCTGTTTTTACATCACCATCATTGCTATATATAGCTTACTTTCTCAACCCTCTAACCATCCAGAGATCCTTCTCTTATAGCGAAGAACAACACTTCAGCAAAATCAGCTAACACGGAAGCCATGTGGAATGGCATGGACAACATCTACTGCCATGGGACAGTCCCTTCTGGAAAGGAGGAAGGGAGGGCTGGACATCCAAACAGCTAGTCATTCCAAATACATGGTATGCCAACCCCTTCATTTTAGAAATGAGAAGTCCAAGGCTTAGATTGGGGAAAGGACTTGATCAAGGTCATATAGTGAGTTGGAGTGCTAGTCACACATCCACTTCTAGCTCTTCCTTAAGGTGATGCTATGGTGATTTCTACCTATTACAATAGGAGTATGTGTATGTGTGCATTAGATAAAAAATACACACATATATAATAGTACAATTTACATATATATATATATATATATATATATATATACATATACACACATATATGTATGTGTGTGATATGGGGCAGCTAGGTGGCACAGCGGATAGAGAGCCAGGCCTGGGGTCAGGAAGACTCCTCTTCCTGGGTTCAAATGCAGCCTCAGGCACT
>CM053775.1:8331775-8351445 GCA_028658325.1 Potorous gilbertii
AAATTTAGTCCATCTGGTTGCTGCTGGAGGCAGTGTCACTGTCAACCTGGGTGCTGCCCTGGATTCCATAAAACACTGAAAGACCTACAGGAAAGTTGGTAGTGTTTGAGTAGATCTTTCATGAAGGGTTACATATAAGAAAAGATAATACTCCTCTCGTCTCTGTCACAACAATATAAAATACCCCAATTAACCCCCCCAAATAGAAGTCTTAACCCAATCTCAGAAAGAAAAATTAAAGAAGCCATTTAGGAACTATCAAAAAAAAATCCTGGTTCCAGAAAGTCTGTAGGTGAATCTTAGCAAATGCTTAAAGATAAATTGATTAATAACTATGGAACACAAATTATTCTCAGTAATTTAGAATTTATTCTACCAAACTGGTTTTACAATAAGGAGGGTTAAAGAAACTCAAAATTGTATGGGAAAGGAACCCACATGTACAAAAATATTTATAGCAGCTCTTTTAACGGTGGTCAAGAGCTGGAAACTGAAAGGATGCCCATCCATGGGAGAATGTCTGAACAAGTTGGAGTATATCAATGTAATGGAATACTATTGTGCTATAAGAAATGACAAACAGGCAGACTTCAGAAAAACTTGGAAAAGACTTATATTAACTGATGCTGACTGAAGTGAGCAGAACCAGAAGAACACTGTACAAAGTAATAGCCACAGTGTTTGAGGACTGGCTTTGATAGACTTGGCCCTTCTCAGCATTGCAAGGTCCTAAAACAATTTCAAAGGACTCATGATGGAAAATGCCATCCACATCCAGAGAAAGAATCATGAAGTCTGAATGCAGAGTGAAGCAAACTATTTTCTTTTTATTTTGTTTTCTCTCATGGTTCCTCCCATTCATTCTAATTCTTCTGTACAACATGGCCAATGTAAAAATGTGTGTGTGTTCATCCTTGGTTGTCCAAGAAGAACATGCCATCAGAGAAATGATGACATGACTTGCACTTGACTTTATTTTGTGTGAGGGAGGGCTGAGCAGGTCACCAGCCTCGCTTCTCCTCCAGAGACATCTGAATCCAGTGACCAGATATTCATCAGGATGACTGGAGATGACCCAGGATGAGGCAATTGGATTAAGTGACTTGCCCAAGGTCACACAGCTAGTGAGTATCAAGTGTCTGATGTGAGATTTGAACTCAGGTCCTCCTGACTCAGTGCTCTATCCACTGCACCACCTACCTGCCTTACCAATGTAAAAATATATTTAATAGGAATGTAAATGTAGAGCTGATGTCAGATCACATACCATCTTGGGGAGGGAGGAGGGTAGAGAAGGGGAGAAAATTTTAAACTTATGGAAATGAATGTTGAAAACTAAAAATAAACTTAAAAAACAAACTCAAAATTTTAGACCAATATTGCTAGAGTATTAATGAAAAATATTAAATAAAATCCTAGAAAAAGACTACAGTATACGATTTCCCTGTCCCTCTATCTTTTTTCTCCCTCTCTCTACATATACATATGTATAATATGTAAATACACACACACATATACATATATATATATATATATATATATATATAATTCGTCATAAGCCAGATTTTTGGTAGAGTTACAAGAGCAGATCATTAATTGGAAAACAACTGACATAATTAATCATACTTAAAATACCAAAAGCACACGATTATATCAATAGATACAGAAAAAAAATTAACAAAATATGGCACCTCCTTATGCTAAAAACCCTAAAAATTGTATTGGCATAGAAGGGTCATTATTTTAATGGGATTAAAAAATGTATCAAAAATTAAAAACTGGCTTTTTTGCAGTGGAGAGGCATAAGAAAGTTTTCCTCTAAAATGAAGGAATAAAGCAAAAATAATTTTATGCATGCACACACATACTATTATTTGACACAGTTCTAGAAACACAAGTGATTGAATTAAGACAAGAGGAAAAAATTATAGGCATCAATGTTAGCTGAAAAAAGTCAGCCCTATTTGCAGATGTTTTGATGGCTTATTTAGATAACCCTAAAAAACAAAGATATGAATTGAAATGGGTAAGAATGTCAGTAAAGTATCCAAATACAAAATAAATCCACAAACTGTCTTTTTTCTATAGAATTGACAGAAGCCGAGAGGAAACACTAGAAAGATAAATTTCATTCTAAATAGTAACATAAGACATAAAGTAGATAGGAGTCATTCTATCAAAAAACATTAAAGACATCTAAATATAATAAAACATTTCTACATTGTAAACAGTCAGCATTCTTTCCATGACAATGTGTTTGTTGGTAATCATCTATTTCCTTCAGATTCTCAGTTTTGCTAAGACACAATTGTGAATGACAGAACTCCCTAAAACAGTTTATAGATGCAGTGCTAATACTAGTCAAATTATCGAGGTGAAACTTAGTGGAATTAGACAAAATAATGTAATTTGCCTAGAAGGACAAATGGTCTAGCATTTTCTGGGGAAAATGCAAAAGACAAGGAACCGAGGAGGATGGCACTTCCAGATTCTAAATAATAGTATAACCCTTTAATCATCAGAAACTATTTTATATTGGTTTAAAAAAGAAAATAGCTCCTAAAAAAGAATCAGCAATAACCAGGAAGGAGCGAGGAGGAGAGGGGAAGTGTGTATTTAGTATTAGGGTTAGGGTTTGCATTGGAGGAGGAGGGGAGGGGGAGAAACCTGGTGTTGGGTAAACCTAAGAATATAAATTTTGGGGGGAGTAAGGCAAGGAATGGGGTCTTTGTGGGAAAGAGTAACATAATAAAACAAAAGGCATAAAGAAACCTTCTTTTAAAAGTGCAAGCTTGACAGTATCATTCTGCTCAGGTACTTTATGCTGCTCCCTACTGCCTCAGGGATAAAATATAAACCCTCATGTTGATATGCCAAGGCGTTCCCCAGCTGGCTCAGAAGTGCCTTGCTGTATTGACTTCATTCTTTCCTTCCATACACTGCCCATTGCAGAAGACCTGAGTTGGCATTTCATCTCCTACCTTTGTACCTTTGTACTGCCTCTATCCTTAAAACATATTCCCATTTTGAGGAAAACTCTTTGAATGATGAGCTTCCTTCAGAACTGTGCAAGAACCAACTCCTACTGTAAGCTTTCCCTGATTACCTCCTTAGCAAAGCTTTCCCTCTTCTCTGACCAGCTCTAGAGGATAGAGACTGTTGTTTTCCTTGTCTCTGTAAGCCTTAGCACCTAACACAGGGACTTCTACTTAGCAAAATGCTTATTAAATGATTAATGAATTGCTTATTAAGGTGCTTTCTTGAAATGAATGATGCAGTTTTAGAATAATCCTCCACTGCAGTCTAAACGTGTAGTCACACACATAGCCTCTTATATTTTGTATTAAAGATGGTGGAGAAGGTCAACCACCCACCCCCTCCTCACACACACACGCACACACGCACGCACGCACATGCGCCAAAAAAAACCAAAACAAACAACCCAGGCAATTCAATTTAAAAACAAAAAATTGAGTCTTCTCAGGGAGAACAAGTGATGAACAGATTCTAAAGTCTTTGTCTCCTCTCCTGAAACACTGCTACAGTCCAGACCCAAGGTTGACCAGACTCGAACCAGCCTGAATGTGAATTTTCTGTATTCTCTAGTTACCTGTGGGACTTGACTGATATTTAGAAGCTCACTTGTTCCATAGACTATCCCTTCTCTGTCTGATCCTTCCCCTTGCCTTGGCTTGTAACTGGGGACCAAATCAACTGTAAACTGTTTTCTTTTCGTGACAATACGCTTGAAGGTATTCGTCCATTATCTTCAAAGTCTCAATTCTGCCAGAACATAATTATGCAATGGAGTCTGATTCTTTTGTGTTTCCTCTCAGTTTCTTATGGAGCCTTTGTTGGAATGATTTTGCCACTCATGGGGAGGATGCATTGTAGGTTGTCATCAGGCAGCTCTTGCAGGTGTCAAGATGAGAGGTGAAGAAATCCTAAATGACACTGGTGGCCACATGAGTGGAGAAAAGGGCACAAGACAAGCTTTTGAGGAGGTAGAAGCAACCAACATGCCAACTGAGCTAGAAAGAACTAATCATGGGTCTGGCAAAGTGTGCAGTTCACTTCAGTGGTATTCTTCCAGCACGACCAGTCAATCACACCAAGAGAATGATTCACCACTGCTTCAGGCACACTCATCCAAACAAGCCTGATTGGGCCTTGTACAGTTAGATTGAAATTTCAGTAGGAATCAATGAAATTTTGAACTCAGGATTCCTTAGCATTCTTTACCAAAGCCTCAACTGTTACCCCCATTCTCACTCACCCAGTATGAAGGTTTCATAGTGGTGAACTTTAATTCCCCAAGGACTGCTGGGAAAATATTTTTGTCAAAATATTATGAATCTTAAATAAAGCTCTCCATCCAGAAATCAGAGAGCTGCAGAATATGTGGAAATTCCATAAGCAGCTTTTGACGAGAGGTATAAGTTTCTATTAAATGGGGGAAGGTATGTCTTCTGGTTTTGACATGTTTACTATTTGGCAGTCCTAGGAGTTATGTGTATTGGTTCGCAAGGATGTTACTTAAACGTAATATCAAATTGTAAGCAAATCATGCATCACTTAATCTGGAAGGGATGAATCAAGGGAAAATCAATAGCCAGCAATAGAGTAGTCATAGAACAAACACAATAGAGAAAACACAGCAAATAATGTAATTCTAAGTGGCAGTTGTAGTCAGATCACCTTGTGTTTACTTGGGAGTTTACTTTGACAAGAGCTTGTAGTGTTGTGCTTATATTATCTTATTCCTGTGAAAGAAGGAAAGGACTTTGGGATTGTTGACTGTAAGACTGAACTTATTTGCCCTTCCTTAGCATTGGAAGGCAGGCTTTTGTTGATGAGTTGATATTCAATTTTATCTATATTGCTCTGATTTGTCACCATTTCACATATTTTAGCCCATTTATCTGCAATGTGCCTCTGGAGGAAGTAGGTTTAGGCTTCACTTTTTTTTTCTTGCCTGCTTCCCTGAATTATTGCAGTTTCTGAACTATGCTAATAGAAATGAAAACTACTGCCTAATAGTCGTCTTGATTCATCATCTGCTCTATTTCCTCATTTATACCATTCTCAGAATTTTAGCATCAGGAATCTCCAACCAAAATCATGAGCCTGGGAAATATCTCATCTCAACTTCCACAGATTTGTCTTTGTGTTGCTAAAATGACCAGTAGCCAAAAATTAGTTAGCAGTACCATCACAGGGCTATTTGACTGTGTTAACTGGGATGTGATCTGTGAACTGGCATTTTGAGTTAGGACCAGTGTTCTCTTTATTCTCTTCCTAAACTTCTCAATTTCTGTTGATGTCGCCACCTGGTTGACACCCCAGAAGTGCCTTCTCGCCTCTTCACTCTGTCACCCTCTAGAGTCAGTCCACTGCTAAGTCTTATCAATTCCACCTCCTCAACATCAAAAATTCTTATTAGCTGCTGTAGGTCAGGTCAGATTGGGTGGTACGCATCAGTGTGGTGAGCTATCTATGGAAAGACCAAACATCTGAGGATGGAAACAGAGTAGGCCAATGCTCCCATGGGAATCAGCAGAAGGATTGGGCCAGTGAAAGGTCATTACACTTCCAATCTGGATGAGATAGGGACCCAATCTCAGTGAATGAATGAATGAATGAATGAATGTACTTTGACTAACTAGACCATCTGATAAACTGGAATGAGATAACTTCTCAGAAATTCAATGCATGACTCTGATAGCTGAATAAATTGGAAAAAATTGCATTGCTTACGTTGCAAATATACAATAAAGGACTTCTTTCTCTTGCCTCCATCTCCATTATACATTACAGAGAAAGGTGGGAAGCAATCAGTTGCTTCTAGTGGCTTTCTGTGGGCCAGCACTGAGTCCGGACAGAATTTGGTAGTTGAAGGTTGGGAGCCTGTAAAATAAAGAATCCTCTAATAAGGTTATTCTTTCATCATGGTTTTTCTACTAAGTCATGTTATTCAGTGGGTATTCTTCCCCAGGTCTATTGTCCTTAGGTATTTCTCCAGCTCTAGATCCCCCCCTCCTCCTTCTTACATTACCATGGAATCCATGTACCCATCCGATGTTGGCCACCCATCTTCCATCCCATTTCCATAAGCAGTTACTGAAGGGCCTGAGCAGAGTAGTGGGTGCCCACAGGGGGCCTAAGGAATTAGCAGGAACTTCCTCTCGAAAGGTTTTATTTTCAAAAAAAGATATAAGTGCACCTACATACTGTCTGGAATTAGGAAACTGCTCATTTAAAACAAAAAACTTATCTCAATTAAAAATAGCTTCTTTTATTCTAAAATTGGCTTAAAAAGCAAATTGTCAGCAACATTTTTAAAGCAGTTTATTTTGAATAGATTTTTGTGACTGTTTATAAAATCCCCCAAATAGGTGTTTTATCCAGCAAAATGTTGACAACTTTATTCATAGTATCATTAAGAATGTGTCTATTGAACCATTTGAAGATAATCAGCTAAATCACTAGCCATTGTTACAGAAAAGTTCAATCAAAGAAGTAGAGACTCCAGATGCCAAGGAAGGAGCTCTTACCACAATTTTAAACTTTCCTGGCATAGCGTATATTAGGTATTTTCATTAGGAAAATTCTCCTATTATCTGTGTAGCACAAAATACAGCTTATGGGCATTAGGGCACATTTCAGAACCTTATATTGATAAAAAAGTAAATTTGAATTTAATCACCCACAAAGTATTCTAGTGAACCATAACTCAGAGAGTTCAGTGAGAAGAAAATGCTGGTGAAAAAGACCCGAAACAGGTTCTTCAGCCTTCACAGAAAAGTCACAATAGAGGAATAATTTTTCCTGCATTCACAAGACATTCCCCAGTGAGGGGGGGGGGGTCTTGGCAGGGTGGGATCTGAAGCACTATGTCACTTGCTTAAGTCTGCCATGTGACGTTTTTAAAAACCAAGAATATAAGCACTGTCATTTTAATAACTCGCAAAATATGAGCTTCCCCTTATATTGGGCCCACCCCCTGCCCTTTCTCTCTTATCTGAACCTCGGTGATGGTGTGGACAGGAGACAAGGACCCAGGGTGAGAGACATTAGCCAGAGTTCAAGGTTAATGTGGGATATTGAATTGGATTCCACCACATTCAATTCTGTGTTTGTTAACATTCCATTTTTTTCCCCGAAAGTGACAAGGGAGGCTGAACGTTAAATTCCTAGATGATAACAAATGACAAGATGGGAGTAAATGTCAAAACAAGTCTGACAAGCTTGAGAAAAGGTCAGGAATAAATGGATGAGTGAAGAACGCAATGAAAAACAAAGGGAAAGCCCCCATGGAAAGTGGCTCTAGGCTTAGGGGCACAGAGCGATCATGTTCACTTCCAGCCTCCCCCCAGCCTGGATAATTGTTTACATTTCAAACAGTGGTCCCCTGTGGAAGCCTGCTTATTTTCTCCTTGGCTTTTTGCTAAGGATCCTGACGCTGTTGACCATCCTCGGAAAGATTTCCCAAAGATCAGAAAGTGAACCTGTGGGTCTGGAGCTACTGATATCTTCTCTGTCATCTTTTTTTAAAGTATTATTATTTTTTATTATTTTTTCTGTTCTTTTTGGAAATTTCCCATTTTGAGATATTGTGAAAATTGATTTCTAAGTAATTCTCAAATGGTATTACTTCCAGTACCAATTTCTCATGTGTCTATTTGGTAAGGCAAAGGCCACACTTCCTTACCTTATCTGCCTCAGTAGATCGTGAGCTGGTGCGCTCACTCATCTAACATAGATACAAAGGTGATGCTTCACAGGCAGAATCTAGGATTCCATAAATAAAACTAGATCACTCTAGAAGTGACATGAAACCTGTTCCATTTCACATATATTTGTTCTCTTTAAATAGGAGACAGGGACTGGGGCAGCTAGGTGGTACAGTGGATAGAGCACCAGTGCAGGAGTCAGGAGGACCTGAGTTCAAATCTCACCTCAGACACCTGACACTCACTAGGTATGTGATCTTGGGAAAGTCACAACCCCAATGGCCTCATCCTGGGTCATCTCCAGTCATCCTGATGATGGTCACTGGATTCAGATGGCTCCAGAGCAGAAATGAGGCTGGTGACCTGCACAGCTCTCCCCCACTCAAAACAAAGTCAAGTGCAAGTCATGCCATCATTTCTCTGATGGCATGGTCTTCTTCGGCAATGAAGGACCAACACACATTTTTTCTCCTCACTTCAACTCCAGATGCTTTGTTATAAGCTGGCCTAGCAGAGAGTTCTAACCATTCAAGCCATAATGGTGCACTGGACTGGCTGCTGGGTCAAGTGGGTGCCAGACCTAAGAAACACCCAGCAAAAGAGCCTCATTTTAGAGCAAATGCCCTAGTGCTGTGAGTTGTGTGGCCTTCAGGGAAGTCCAAGGAAAGGGGTCAACTCTCTAATAATGCTGGGTGCAAGTTTTACCCCCCCCAAAAAAATCTGCCTCCTCTCCCAACTTGCCTTGTTTTGTTAATGGTATGATGATCTTCCTAGGTACTTGCATGTAAAACCATCAACTTTGACTCTTTCTCTCTCTGTCCCTCATATCTAGGAAGTTGCCAAGTCCTACTAATTCTACTTCCATGAAATCCTTCACATCACTTCATTTTGTTTGCCTCAGTTTCCTCATCTGTCAAATGAGCTGGAGAAGGAAAGGGCAAACCACTTCATTATCTTTGACAAGAAACCCCCCCAAAGGGGGTCACAAAAGTCAGATACAACTGAACAACAAAAGTGAAAGATGTAAGAAAATTCTATTTTGAAACAAAACTATGAACCTTATCAACCTAGGATTCAACCAGCTTCATGAAGCTTCTATTCTGACACCAACCAGACTTGTTGGTAAAGTTTCTTATCTCCCTGAGATGAATTGGAAAGCAAGATACTTCTCCTGCTCCTACCCTCAATTTCTTTGGAGAGGAAAGACTATAAGTTCCAGGGCATTTAGTTTTCAGCATTGTCCATTTAAAAAAATCCAACCTACTTTTTTCCTGGAGTTTTTTTTTGGAAGCTTTGAGCAACGGTAAATTACATGTTATCCTAAAAAGGAAACACCAAGGGGAAAAGAAAAATGACTGTTCTTCTACCAAGGTTTTACAAGTTCCTTGTTGGTGGCACAGTTGACTGCTAAGAGCGTGCTGCCCTTAGCCTCCTGACGGTCTCTCTTCTTCTGTACCTTCTACCATGAATATATGTGTGTATACATACATATACATATGTCTACATATAGATATATATGTGTATGCATGTATCAGTTTTTTCTTCTTATGAAGCAATTTAAGCTTTACATGAAGTGCTCAAGTGGCAATAAGCCTGACAAAGAAAATCACTAATGTATACTACTACTTAATCATGCCCATAAAGTATGGGAACATATTATACAAAATCCCAGGTAATTACTTGCACTTAAGCTTTCTCATGGCATTCTCAGGATTTCATTTCCACATAAGGTGATGGAGCCATAATGAGCACGGAGTATTAAATCCCACCTTTGGCTGGAAGCCTTTCCCAATCCCTCTTTTGTATTTATATTTATTTTCTAATATTCTATTCTGATTCTATCCCTTTTAAAATTTTATTTATTTTATTCTGAACATAAGAAATAAGATAAATATTTCCATAACACAGTTGAATAGAAAAAAGATGATGGTCCATGAAACTGCAAGTCTCTTATATACTCATCCCTTATGATTCTAGTGTCTTCCCCTCTGTCAATGGTTTTCCTTTTGAACCTGTCTATAGCTTGTGTGGACATAGTTTAGCCCTCTCAAGCTGAGCAAAAGGAACAGTCCTTCTTGCTTATAACAGCCTTTAAAAATACTTCATGAGCACTCAGATTCCCCTGGCAGTCTTTTCTTTTCCAGGTTAAACATTTGTCATTCTCTCCACAAATCCACCGCTGGTGCCATTTTGAGGTCTTTCACCATCCTGGTCACCTGTCTCTGGACACCCTCAGGCCTGTGATGTGGCTCTCAAACCTGAAATGACAGCTGAGAGGTCATGTGACTCCCACAGCATCCTCGTCCTGACCCCACGTTGGTGAGTTATTTTTAGCTATTCTTTTGGCTCATCTGGAATTTACAAAACCTTTTCCCATCTTGACTGTTTTCCACTATGCTGATTGTCCCTAGTACTTTGACAGGTGGATCACTTATACCTCTATCCAATTCATTGTTAAAAAGGTTGAACAGCACAGGTCTGAGCCTAGATCCCTGGGTCACTCCACTAGAGACCTCTGTCCAAACTAGCAGGTAACCATTCATGAGAATGGTCTTTGACTCTAGTCACACTGTGCCTGCCTGTACTGTTATCCAGCCTCTCTCCTCTCCTACTCTCTCTATATATAGCTCTGTGTGTGTGTCTCTCTCTCTGTCTCTCTGTCTGTCCCTCTCTCCCCACCTCTTCCTTTTCCCCTCCCTCCCTCCATTTTATCCACATGAGTAGTGAAAGAGAATCTCTCAGATGCTTTGGCAAAGTCCAGGTTTTCTCTGTCTACAGAGATCTCCTGTTCAGTCAAAAAAGGAAATATGGTTATGATGGCACAGCCTGATCTTGAGGAAGCTATAAAGGCTCTTTGTGATCCCTACTCCCATTCTGAGATTTTATACAAAGCAGGTTTAATACAGCAGCTCCCTGTCAGTCCTCAATGCTTCAGTACAAGTTTATGTAGTGATAACATATTTTTGCTCTTAAAAATGAAGAGAAGCAATTATTCCCAGGAAAGATAACATAATCATGCCACACTACAACAATCCTGTCACTGTTGTGTTATGTCATTGTATTAGTATACTACTATTACTATTTAATTTTTACCTGAATATTGGGGACACTCAATAGTAATAAAATTGGTACTATATGGTGGTGTGGAGTTTGGGAAGCTGATGAAAACAGAGAATTAGATTTTTGATTTCCACTTAAGCATTGGAGTACACAGTAATTTTAAACAGAAAGTCTAACCCCATTTGGTTTCACTGCTGATATTATAAGTCTACCCTTGCAGAATGTCAATGCATTTCATCCCTGGGCCAGTAGAGTACTGGGAAATTGACTTTACCATCTGGTGCCATGTGTTTTTATCAGGTGTTTTTAATGAGGTTCCAATCAGTGATCACCTTTCCCCACTACCCTCTTATTCAGTGCCATTAAACCAGAACTCATTTCCAGTGTACTGCAGTGTGCTGAGGTGGAACCTCCACTGAATAGGATTTTCCCCCAGGTTTCCACACCTTACATATGCTAGCAAAAGCCATGCCATGCTTGCCCAGTCATGCATATAATTCAATTTTTGTTTTATTAAGATATGAAGATGACCATTACATTAAAAAGTCAGACAGCCTTACAAGACCCAAATGGAAAATGGGATCATAGATAGGGAAATTTAAAAAAAATCTCTGTGGGGCAGGGAAAAGGGAATTTTGAGCCTTGAAATTGGGACCTTGAAGCTAACCCAGCTCACTGAAAAAAGCTATGTCTACTCGAGATGGACAAGTGACCATTTCAGGTTAACCCTCAGCATACCCTTTGTTATAGATACAAGTTCAGATGCTCCCCCATATGGTTTGCATAAACAGGAAAACATCTTCAAGTGGGCAGTGTCCAATCTCTTTTGTTAATCCATAATGAACCCATTTCACCTTGTTTTGGTTTTTTTAAACCTCACCACTCTATAAGAGAAACACAAGGAAGCAATGGGACATCACTTTTTCTGCTCCAGTTTTATGGTGTGGTGGTGGAACTGAAGACAAAGTCGGCTTATCAGCTCCATATTAAAACTGATTTTTAGGAAAGACCAAGGCAAAGAGGATTGTGGTCTTGGAGCTTGAAGGAACCCTAGATATCCACTCATCCTACAGGGGAAGAAACAGACCCTGAATGGTAAAGTGACCTGGGTAGTAAATAGCTGAGCCAAGCTTCACACCCAAGCCCCTCACTCCAAATCCAGCACCCAGAGATCCTGATACAAACTGGATGGCTCAGTTCTTTATAGGGGGACATTAGATGCAAGCAGAGGCCTTCTGCTCCCCTCTTCATGTTTCTGTGCTTATTTCTGGGCAGCAGAGCTGGATATGGCAAGACTAAGGCAACATTGGCACAGTGTACAAGAAGAAAAGCAAAATATTGTATCATTGTGGGCCAAGTAAAGCAGCCCTGGGAGAGGCATGCCCAGGACATGTCCCCATTCCCCTAAGCACCCATAGACATCACCTGAATAAACAGAATCGACCATATTTGTGTATTCCGTATTATCTGGAACGTAGGTGTAGACCCAGCTGTCCTATGAAATCTGAAGACAATCTATCTTGAAATACAGAGCTGTTGAAGCATCCAGCTATTGCTTCTCAGGCACTGAGTGATATTATTTCACATTCTGTACCAGCACATGAAATCCTTGAGGACAGCCTCGTGTCTTATATCCCTAGTACTTAGCACAGTGCCTGGCATAGAGTAAACAACAAATGCTTGTTGACTGACTACACAAGAGCTCATTTTAGGTAAGAGTAATGCTGTTTCTTTTCATTGTAGGGCCAGTTGACAGTGATTTTCCCAAAGTTCTAGTCATGTCTTTTGGGTCCTAACTCACCAAACTTGACCATCTAATTGACCTACCACTGAGATGACCTGTGTTCCTGGTATTTCCAAGTGAGTGCAATGTTGCCTCATCCTTGGACTGCTAGTAGGAAATACAAAGAATTGCTTGCTGTTGTACTGCTTGTGAGAACCTATTTTCCCTTTCCCCCTCCTAGCACTTTCCAAGATGGTGCTGGTTATTGATTTCTGCGTGGTAGAATCCTGCTGCTCCCCCAGACTTAAATGATAGGGGTTCTATATAACAAATGGTTGCAGAGCAAAGAAAAATTCTGCCCTTTAAAAGTCTAAGAGGGGAATTGTGTTCACCAGCATCTAACTGCCCACAGTATCTGAACATTCTGCTCTCTAAGCACTTTAGAAATGAAACTTTCCCTTTTCATTTAGGGGAGAGTCCCTTTGAATATTAGCTTCAGTCTTCATTACCTTAACCAATAACTACATTCTTTGATAGCAGTTTAAGTGACCCTGAAATAATTTATATATTTTTAGAATTCTCTCCTAAGGCAGTGAAGCCAACTACGGATTATTAAATTCATCGAGTTTTTCCTTTCTACCCATTTTCTCACTGTAGGTATGCTAAGCCATTCGGCAGCAATGGAGGCTGTGTGGAAAAGCCAGGGGCCCGCTGAGCCGTAATTATCATGGTACAATGTAAAACTAAATCATTCTTCTGAAGCTTATTGTCATCTGTTCTTTCCTCCCAAATTCCCAGTGGAACAATTGACTCAGTTTCTCTAGGTGCAGATATTTCCTAACCTCTTCTTAACTCTGAGTTCTCCCTCCCCACCAGGCTTGGATGTCAGGTAACATGTCATCCCTCTCATCTCAAATAGGAAAATCTTTTAACCTCCAGTGCCTTCTTCATACAACTTTCTCCTCCAGCGCTCTTTGAGGGCACCAGACTTCACCAGGGGGTTAGCTCAGTGGGCTGGATAAAAGCTTTTGACAGATGTTCTCTTCTGGGAGCCAGTTATAAGTCCAACACACTCCAGGGTTGAGTCTTCACTCAATGAGTTAGGTACCAAGTAGAGTTCAAAATGAGACTTCTTCTTCAGATGGGACTATGAAAACCCAAGCCTCTGGAGATCAAATTCAATTTATTTTTTCAAACTGTCTTGACTAATGCCTCCAGAAAATATTAAAACTCAACTGTAGTCTATGATAATTACACACAAATATATACATACACACACACACACACACACACACACACACACATATATATATATATATATATATATATATATATATGTATGTATATATAATCTTAACAGCTGTGTTTTTGATAGTCTTTCTGCTTATTTACTGGGCATAAATTGTCATTCAGCCCTGGCGAGTAGCTAATTGCAAGACTGCTGTGTCATAGTCCAGTGATGCCCTGATGCGATTTCAGTCCACATTTCTAAGTGAACAAGTCACCTTGGGATTTGTGGTGGCAGTCATCATAAATCTTGGTTGCAAGTTAGGAACAGACTCCAAAATGTGTCAGTAATTCATAGGATACTATGATCGCTCATTTAGCTGGAACATGATAAAGTGTGACAGATGCAGCCTGTGACTAATCATGGCTACACGCTGAAGTTTCTCTTTGGGGAAAGCATGGTATCAGTGAGACTTGTGCCATATGAAAAGTAGATGCTTTCCCTACCAGGGGCACACCTAACTCTTCATTTTCTAAAGGAAGAGGGCAGGTCCCGGAGAGAAATTTATATGTTGGGGGTTTTCTATTTCTATTTTTGAAACATTAAATCAATGTGATACTCTTGGGCCAGAATCAGGGTTCCCATTTTCCAGTGAGAAACTATCCATTTCTGCTTGTTGCTACCTCCTCTATGCACATGCACATGCACGCACGCACGTGCGCACGCATACACACACACACACGCGCACACACACTCACTCTTGATCCCAACAATTACTAACTAATGAAAAGTTCCCAAATTCCAGCCTCCATCTCTGTAGGACAGCCCGGCTTCTGGTGATGAAGGTGGAGGCTCAAGAGGCTGGCTCTCATACCCCAGATGGATGAGGGATGCCAGAATTTGACATCTAGCCTACCTTTATTGGCTTTCCTCTTTTCAGAACCTAATGGATTGCTTCCTGCTCCAGTGTGCCAAACTGCTCTGAGAGATTGCAAATATCCAGCGGAGCCTCGGGTCCATTGATCAAGGTTTACGCATTGATTTGTGGTTCTGAGGGACCCATTTCTTCCACTTCACTCTGTTGTAATGAAATTGGAATGGATACTAATTTGAACTACGAGTAGATCTGTAATGACTGTGGTTTCTTGCTTCTTTGGCATTGCTCCCCCTCCCCTGCCCCCATTTTATTCTCCGAGAGTTGGTTCCATTAAAGTCATACTATTTGTTAATGATCCCAAGCAAATCAGGGGCTGGACAAGACCTACTCCCCAGCCAGAGCTCTTGGGAAAATCAAAGGGTGGACTTTCCCTGGAGTTCAACAACTGACTGTGGGGGAGGGGAAACATTGGACCAGGCTCTGCTCTTCTCCAAGGAGAGAGAAATGTTTGTGGATTTCTAGTCCCTATTATAGTATATACCGTCCTCAAATGCTACCATTCCAGGGCTCTTTAATCTGGTTCAAAGCCAAGCCAAATCCCAGGTGTGAGAACTATCAAAAAACATTTAATGAGTATCTATTTGCATGTGGCATCTCTCAAGGTGCATGGAAATGACAGAGCATCTGCTCTCAGGAATTTCTAATCTACAACCAGAGTGGTTTCCTACCCAAAGACATCAAAAGATACAGAGATAGGAAGCAATCTAGCCAGTAAATAAAATTCACTGTAGATAATCCAGATAGGTATTTCTAGTTGGGACTAATTCGCACCCTTCCAAGAGATGTGCAAAGGGTGGCAAACCAGCCAGTTTGAGTGGTTAGAGGTTGAATGCTTGCTGAGCTGGGGCCCAGGGGCCATCACAAACACAGCTTAGGCAGGGAAGGTTCAGTGGGAAGAATGAGCTAGGTAACTGATGAAAGGGACATGGATCCCACTTGTCTCTGAAAGGTGGAGGGGTCAGCTGGGGAGGGAAGGAGAGTCAATGGAAATGAAGGGGAAAGGTATGGGCAGAGTTTTGTTAGTTCACACCTGCCGCCTCTGGGCAAGATGCATCCTCTAGCATCTTTGATATGTGGATATCTTAAAAAAAATGAACAAACAAACCAGGTGCAGCTGGCTTACCACTCACAGGCAAAAGACTCCCAGTGAGTCAGCCCAGATCTTCTAAGCCCATTTCCTTTTCCCTGGGCCTAATAAAGAGTTGCCCACATCCTGTAATGCAGGGGACCCTCCGTTGTCAGTTTCCGTTGGTTGAGGGAGGCCCCTGGGACTGGACTGGGCTGGAGCCAGCTGGAAACAGATTGGCCAACTCAGTGTGAGCATTTACACTTAGGAAATCTTCAGCCTACAACTAGAGCTTGAGGGCCAGGGCCTAGACTTAAGAAAATGATGGAGAAGACATGAATGTTGCAGATTAAACTTAAAAATGGATTATATTGCTATTTGTTAAACATTGACTGACATAATGTTGGTCAGCAGGAGTGTTGGATGGACTGAAAATCCCCTCCTTTTCTCCCTCCCCTGAACCGAGACACCTAGAGAATGTCTTTCTGCAAGGAATTTCTACTGCATTCAGAGGAAACATCTTACAAACATACAAATGAGGTTCAATCACATGCTAATTTTTGGATGTTGTTCAAGGGTGTACGATTTTTTGTAACTCCATATACCACACCGTCCTTGGTACTTTCTTGGTAGATGGTAGAGTGTTCGCCATTTCCTTCTCCAGCGGATTAACAAGCAGAAGTTGCCCAGGGTCACCCAACTGGTGAGTGTCTGAGGCTGGATTTGAATTAGCCTTTCTGACTCCTGGCCCAGGGCTCTATCTGCTAAAACACCTAGCTGCCTTGTTCACTATTAAGACTCACTTTTTATAACTCTATGGGATTTTCTCTGCAAACTCTCAGCCTCCCCTTATTTTCCACTGCCCCTGCTGATACCCTATTTATAACTGTTTTAAGGTTGAAGTACTGCAATGGCCTCCTCTACTAATCATAGGATCCTAGTGAGAAAATGCAGAGGCTTTCCAAGGTCAGCCAACCCAGCTGTTATTTCCCAGGTAAAGATACTGAGGCGCTCACCAATAAGGTGGACTGCCAATAGCCATTTCGGTGCAAATGGCAGAATTGGAATTGGAATCTAGGTCTTCTCACTGCAAAATACTGCTCTAGCTTCTGCAAAGAAAAGAGTGATCATGTTACTTCCATGCTAAAAATTGAAAAGAAACTCTCCAATGGGTATGGTTACACTGGTGAAGGGTGATACGGTGATTATTAGAACAAATATTCATTAATTAGGACTGTCTTGAATACTAGGTAGGTATAGAAATAAAGGCAAAAGAAAAAACCATTCCCACTTTTAAGGTGCTTCTAATGGTGGAGATTTTATGCAAATAAGTACATACAAGAGACATCTGGAGCAATGTTGGCCTGGAAGGCACTCATAGGCAATCTTAATCATCTTTAGGCTTTTGACATTTCCTAGGAGCTGCTGTTTTCTTTGACTAGAGTAGAAATTCCTTGAAGGGAAGTGTCTACTTCTGGGGAAGGGAGAACAGAAGCTGGGATTTTCAGCCCATCCAGCACTCCTACTGATCAAGGGTAGGTCAGTAAATGTTTAACAAGCCGTAATACAATTCATTTTGAAGTTGAATCTGTGTTATTCACATTTATTCCATCATTTTCTTAAGTCTAGATCCTCTATCAAAAGAAAAAATCAGTACTCCCAAGTCATCCTCTTTCTGTCTTGTTTGTGTGTAGTTGTGTGTCTCTTGTCTCCTTGTACTCCCAGAGCTTAGCACAGTGCCTGGCACATAGTAGGCACCTCAGAAAGTAAGCACATAGTAGGCAGTAAAGTGGCCTGAGTGATGGTCTTGAATTCACATCCCAAGTCTGGGACGTCTTAGAGTCATAGTGCTACCTTAATTGTATTTCCTCTGTGAGTCTCATTTTTCTCATATATAAAATGGGAATTTTATTATCTGTAGCTTTTATCTCTAGGGGACACAGGGGATAGAATGGATAGAGCGCTAGACCTGGAATCGGGAAGACTCACCCTCCTGAGTTCTCATTTGGACTCCGACATTACCTAGTCATGCAACCCTGAGCAAGTTACTTTGCCTGTTGGCCTCAGTTTCCTCTTCTGTAAAATGAGCTAGAGAAGGAAATGGCATACCACTCCAGTATCTCTGCCAAGAAAATCCCAAATGGGGTCACAAAGAATCAAGCATTTGATTTGAAAACTCAAAGAAGAAACGAAACAAAGAAAAACTTGTAGCTCACAGGGTTGTTGTGAAGGTCACATGAGATGACACATGGGAAGTGCTTTGCTAATATTCAAACAACTATACATGTTAGCCATCATTATTGGGTACTGGAGGAAATAGAAAAGGCATGAGTTTTCTCTTTTCAGCAAGGTTATAATGGCTTTTGTTTCTTTGGGAAGAGGATGAGGGAGGGATATAATATTAAAGTGAATATTAGAGTATCTGGCGGGGGGTGGGGGAATCGCAGAAAGAAAACAAAGAATGGAAAAAAGGCATTGGTGACAGCAGAGACTTGGGAGATGTGATTTCTCTTTAGGAAAGAGCACTGCTATTTTTCACAAGCATTTGTCCTATGTGTCTGGGGCAGAGGGTCAAATTGAGGATGCTTGGCACTTGTGGCTAAGCTCTAGGACTGTGCATTCGTCTGATTTTTTAAAGCAAGTTACAAGCATTTAGGATTTTCTTGCAAGGGGGAAGACCTGTAAGCGCGTGGTAGTTGAGGCCTGTCTCTAGGACTGTTTTCTGGTATTCTTTTTAAAAGCATTTTTCATGTCAAAATTTGATGAATCTGATGGAGTAGTATTACCCTGTGAGGTGGTCTGCAGAAGGGAGGGCCTAAAATGGAAGGCTCCGTGGACAAAGTTCATCTCTGTGAATTGTAAGAATGGTGAGGTCATTCAGCTGCAGTTACTCATCTTCCCACGGGGGGGCGGTCGACCTAGTGACAAGAAAGAGCTGCTGAGCTGAGTTGTTCTGAGCAGGCACGCTGAGCTTGTGCTTTGCACATGCGCACTGAGCAGTGCCGCTAGTGCACACGACACTTCTTACTTTTCCAGCCACTGCGCTTGCTCAGTCTCCGGCATCCTCTGCTTCTCCTGGAAGGACGGCGCCATCTTCAAGGATGGCTACTGCCCCAGATCCACGTGCCCCGATGGAGCCAGATTGCGACCTGAGGTGTTCGGTATTGTACAGTGCCCAACTTTGTAAGTTGTTCGTTGGGGGGCTCAATCCGAAAACTGACGAGTTGGTCCTTCGGGCATATTTTGGGGCCTTTGGCACCCTCACAGACTGTGTAGTGATGATGAATCCCCAAACCAACCGTTCCCGCTGCTTTGGCTTCATCACTTTCTCCTGTGCAACTGAGGCTGATAGAGCCATGGCCGCCTCGCCCCACGCGCTAGATGGCTGCCGAGTGAAACTGAAGCGGGCACTGTGCCGGGAGGACACCTGCAGGCCAGAGGCCCATGCCCAAGTCAAGAATATTTTCGTGGGCGGCCTCAAAAGTGATGTGGACGAGAACGACCTGTTCAAATACTTCTCGCAGTTTGGACCTGTGGAGAAAGTTGAGATCAAAATCAACAAGCAGACGGGCAGGAAGCGTGGCTTTGGCTTTGTCCATTTCCTCGACCACGATCCTGCAGACAAGGCTGCCGTGATCAAGTTCCACTCCATCCAAGGCCACCGAGTGGAGGTCAAGAAGGCTTTGCCCAAGGCGGAACTGGACCCGTGGAAGCTCAGCCTGCCTGTGATGGGGAGCAGCTACACCTGGAGACCTTTCAGCCAAGTTTATGCAGGTCTCTGTTACAACCCAAGCCCTAACCCCAACCCCAGCCCCACCCTTAGCCCTATCCACATCTCCAAAACTCCTGGGTGGTCGGGCCCCAAACTAACTTCCTGGGGGGTCGGGCCCCAAACTAGCTTCCTGGGGGGTCGGGCCCCAAAC
>CM053775.1:8351945-8380763 GCA_028658325.1 Potorous gilbertii
TCTTTTCTAGAACGTATTTGACTAGCCTAGCCTAGGACCACTGAGAGATTTCCAAATCATCTCTTTAGTTCAATGATGAAATTTGGGCCTGCCTCTTTTCACTATGTTCTCAAAGTCTCAGGTAAACAAGGGCTTGACCCCCACCCCCAGAACTGAGTGAAATCTTTTGTTACAAACCTGATAGTGTCAGGCCTATTCCCTTATTCCCTGCTTTCCTCCTTGCAGGCATGGGGGGGTTGGTAGCACAAGCTTGAATAACCACCTTGGGGCCCACTAGATGTGACTTCATTCACCTAGACTGACACGGAAGGGGCTCTAGAAAGTGCCCCTATCACCTCTGTGCTAGGCAAGGTGTAAGCACTTCTGCTCAGCAGATGACTAGCATGCTCACAAGTCAACCACCAAACACTTATTAAGGGTCCTCTACGTGCCAACCACTAGGTGCTGGAATACAAAGAGAAAAATAAAACGATCCCTGTCCTCAACAAGCTTCCATTCTTGCTGGAAAAGATGAGTAAATGTGTGCAAAATAGATACAAGCTAATGGGGGAGGAAAGAGGACCTAAGGTTTAGCATTGAGAGAAAGCAGAGATTCCCAGAGGCCCGCAGGGAAGGCAGAGATGGGGTGCTCAAGGCATCCGCCGCCCAAATCTCTGCAGTTTTGATGAGATTCTCAGGATAGGTGCCTGCTCTTCTCCCTTTTCACAGCTGTATCAGAGGCACTGAGAACAGCATTTTGATATGTAGTTGTTTTCATGAGCCTAATCAAGCCGTTTGATTCTGTTAAGTGAGCTGGGATGTGGGAAAATCCTGCACAGGCTTGACTGTCTGGAGAAGCTTATCAACATTGTGTGTTCACTCCACTAGGAAATGATGGAAACAATTGTAGTACAGGAGAGATATTGAAGGGATTTGCTGTGACTGATGGCACTAAATCAGCCTGCCTCCTTGTACTCTGATTGCTTCGCATATACCTCTCAGCAGTGCATTACAATGCTCGTATTAACATTGAGTTTGGGGGTGGGGGAACCATCATGGTCAGTCTGGGATCTTCAGTGAAGTAAAGGAATTAGACAGGCTTCCATAATGCCAGTGTGGTGCATGGTCAGAAGAGCACACAGAAAGCTTTGATTGCCTGGCCCAACAGTCATACTGTGGTCTGTCCATGTCCAATGGAAGGGATGCTTCCAGAGTGCTGCCTGGGGAACTGATGCTGAACTTGACACCCTGCTCAGTGCTCAGTGCAGTTACCCTGGGTCGATCGTGTGTGAGTATCTGCGTGTATGTGAGGGGGACAGGAGCAGTGTCTTTTCATTGATAATTTTTCCCAATACATTATTGCAAAACACCTATATTCTCACAAAGTGAATGCCTCACCCCACATACAATCCCCCCAAATATTTAAGTATAGAAGCTTGGACTTGCCCTTTTGTACTTTTAGAACTGTTCTGAAAGGAAAGGTACATGCTTCATAAGACACTAGCAACACTGTCCAATGTGCTTAGTCAAGGTTTTGCAACCCTTTAAATTTGTCTTCATGGACAGAGCTGGAGTCATTGTGTATAATGTTCTTTCATTTCGGTTTGGTTCACTGAGCATCGCTTCATACAGGCCTTCCCATATTTCTTTGAGTTCTTCATGTTCACCATTCCTTAAGGCACAGTAATAGTCTGGAGCATTCATATACCACAATCTGTTCAGCTGCTCCGTAATCACTGGGCACGCAGCTTGTTTCCGACTCCTTGTGATTACAAATAGTGCTGCTATAAGTCTTTTTCTTCGGATAGATCTTTTCTTATTGTCAGAAGATATCCTTAGAGTACAAGTCCAATACCAGGATCACTGGGTCAAAATGTATGGACAGTTTTGGAACTCTTCTTGCATAACTCTAGATGGTTCTCTGAAACAAAGCTCCACTAAATTTGCCCATTTTCCAGATGTCTTCACCTCCGTGAATTCTTCCATCCTTTGCTACCTTTGCCAGTTTGATGAGCATGGAGTCATAACCCAAGAGTTCTTTTATTCTGCATTCTCTCATTTATTAATATTTTAAAGCCCCAGTTAGGCCTGCATCTTGTTTCTCTTTTCAGTGCTGCTTTTATGATGTGAGATTTTAAATCTACGAAAGACTCCTAACCTCCCCAAAGCATGTTAATGCTGAATCATCCTCTATGCTTTACTTACTTTCAAGTGTATGTATGTCACCCTATTAAGTTTCAACTGCTTGGTCAGCTAGGATGAAAAAGACCCTGTATAGTACTGGATTTCTGACTAGGAAAAGAAGAGATTTTGCAAACTCACCGAAAGACATCTTTCATCAGGCTTAGTTTTGCAGGGAAGGTAATTTTAGGTTGCAGGCCAATCTCTCTTTCCTTGTTAAGCTCCTTCTGAATATTTTGGTTATGATTGTCTTAGGCATAACATTTGGTGCTTTTTAATATGTGAATTGCTTCCTTCTGGCTGCTTAAGATATTTTCTTTTTGATGAGGAAACTATGGAACTTGATCAATACATCATCCGTTGGTTTAAGCTTGGGGTTTCTTTCTTTTTGATGGTTTGTGTATTCTATTGCTTTGTACTTTCCCCTTTGTTTCCAGTATTTCTGGGCATGTTTCTCATATTATTTCCCTATCATGTGACTTTAACACACCTCAACCATTCAGTAGTAACATACCAAAAATACAGAATACATTTTTCTAAGGCGAATAAAGCCATGAAAGTTGGATCTGTAAAAGCTAAAGAAAGTTAGCAAAAGAAAACATCACTGATGGCACTTCAAGTTGGAAGCTGTGTTCTATAAGTAGTTCTCTGTCTACTTCTACTTCTGTTTAGTGTCTATGTTGCTAACTTCAAAATTATTTGATCCTAGAATTTGTGTTTAGTCTTCATTCCTGGAATTGTCAAGTGCTCTTTGCATATTGCCAAGTATTTTTATGTTGGAGGTAAGCACGTAGATTAGTACCTATCTATGGTTTATTAGTACTATGGTTAGCTTATTATGGAAAATGTGAAATCTCATTATGAAAGCTCATTCTGATCAAAATAGAAATGCATGAGAAAGTTATATAGTCAGGACAAAGATTGAACAAAAATTAAAAAGGCAAAATCAAGCCTCATGCCCTCTAGCCTCTCAAGTGTCTTCAGGTTTACCACTCTGCTCTGTTCTGCCTGACCCTGAACCAAATGAATGCAATAACTCTTTATTTCATCACCATCCCCTCCTACCTCTCTCTAACTTCTAGTGTATCAATTAAGGTGATAACAAGTTTGGGTGTCTTCCTTCAAGCATACAGGCAAAAAGTGCATCCTTCGAGAAACAATACCATGCTTCTCTTGTCTATCCTGGAATAATGGGCTATAACTGTAATGGACTTTTTTGGCTTTATGGAGATGAAAGAGGGGGTAAGGTAGGATCATGGAAGCCAGTGGGAGAGAGATTTGAGGATAGATGGAGTCACTTTATAACTGGTTATGAAGGTAGAAATGAAAAGATTTGACAACAGATTGGACATGTAGGGTCACTGAGGCTGAAGAGTGAGGATAACAGGAAGATTGCAATTCTGAGAGACGGGGAGGGTGATGATGCCTCATCCATAAGAGGGAAGTTATGGAGAAGGTTTGGGGAGAAATATAAGTTCTATTTTGAACATATAAGTTGGAGCTAGCTCTAGGATGTACGGTAAAAGATGTCCAAAAATAGTTGGTGATATGGGACTGGAGATCAGAAGAGAGTTTTGGACTATCTGTACAGAATTGATAATCATTGCGTGTAATGATGAGCTGAGGGGATCACCAAGTGAAATAATAGAGGGAGAAGAAAAGAGGACCTAGGACACCCATGGTTAGTAAGCATGACCTTGATGAAAAAACAAACAAAGGAAAATAAAAAGGAGTGGTCAGACTGGGAGGAAAAGAACCAGGAGAAAAAAGTATCACAAAAACATAGACAGGGAAGACTATCCAGGAGGAGAGGGTGATTCTCAGTATTTAAGGCTGCAGAGAAGTCAAGAGGGATGAGGACTGAGGAAAGGTCATTGGATTTCGCCATTAGGAGATAGTTGGTAACTTTATGGAGAGCAGTTCAGTTGAATGATGAGGTTTTTGCCCCTCTAACTTAACATAGTGCTTGGCACATAGTAGGACCTTGATAAATGTTTATTGATTGATTTCCATTCATCTTAGAGCTACATAGACTGCACCCCCCCCCCTTTTAAGTGAAAGTTTAGTTCTTTTTTTAAAATAAAAAGTCACAAAATCTATTACACTAAAAGGAAGAGATTGCTTGTAAGCCTAGATCCTAGTCAGATTCTGTCAGCTCAACCAGGTAAAGGCTCATGAATTCACTGGAATGTGGAAATGCAGGCTTCTTGAGAACAAGGACTGTAAATTTGTATTTATTTTTACAAGCACTATGTCTCCTTTTCCCTCCCCAATGGAACAATTAAGAAAAAAAACTCACAACAAATACATGTCCAGCAAAACAAACTCCCTCCTTGGCCATGTCCAAAAATGTATCTCGTTCTGCATTTTTAATCTATCACCTTTTTGGCAGGAGGTAGGCGTCATGATTCATCTCAGTCCGCTCAATTCATGGAATGATGATTGCATTAGTCAGAGTCTGGAAGTCTTTCAAAGTTGTTTTTCTCTGAAATGTTGTCATTGTGCAGATTGTTCTACTTCACTTCATTATAGATTGGATCATCGAGATCTCAGTTTCCTCTGAAACTGTCTACTGCCCTTTCCCCCTTTCTATTCTAGATCCAAAGCGAAAACTGCAATTGGTCTCCCCCATCAGCGACTACTCTCTACCTTTTCTGTTCCACCAGTCATTTAACAAGCCTTTATGTGCCAGACATCATGCTTGGCACTGAGGAAACAAATGCTCTGTGAGTGTCCCTGTTCCCTAATAAATAACAGGAGGATTCCAGGCATGTAGCACCACACCAGCAAGCAGGTAGTTACTGAAGAAAGAAAACTAGGCTATCAATAACCATGTGAAAAATGATCCTAATAGTTAGAGAAATGATAATGAAAGCAACTCTGAGGTTTTGCCTCATACCCCTCAGATTGACAAAGATGACAAAAGTGGAGAATGACAAACTTTGGAAGAGCTGAGAAGAAAAAGAGACACTAATGCATTGTTGGTGGAGCTGTGTGGAGCTTTATAGTCATTCTATAAAGCAATTTGAAATTATACTTGAAAGGGTTACTAAACTGTGCGTACAATTTATTAACTGTGTCACTATTAGGCTTATATTACCAGGACATCAAAGAAAAAAGAAAACGTATCACCAAACCAAAACTAAACATTGTGCCACAAGAAATGATGAAATGGGCATTTCAGAGGAAATTGGGAAAATCTTTATAAACTGATACAGAGTAAAGTGAAAAGAAATAAGAAGAAAATAATTTATACAATAACATTATAGAGAAAAACAACTTTGAAAGAGTTTAAAATGTTTATCTTCGTTCTTTTGGACTCATAATTTATCTTTGCACTGATAAACCAAGAGTCCAGAAGAATGAAGATGAAATCCCACTCACCTCCTAACAGAGAGGTGATGAACTTAAAATTCAGAGACATACATTTTCCAAAATGGATAATTTAGGAATTTGTTTTGCTGTATTTCTGCCCTGAGGGCTGTGTTTTTCTTTTCCTTTTTTTGAATTTGTTAATTGGGGGGAAGGAAAGTAGTGGAAGGACTGATAATTCTTTAAAAAATATTTTATTTGAAAAAAATATATACTATCTTAAAAGTAAAATGTAAAAAGAGAAGACAATATATATGTAAATTGTAGCCTGGAGGAAGATGGTAGAATAAAAAAGAGAGAGAGGAAAGACCAAGAGGATTCTGCACTAACCTCTTAACTTTGGAGAAGAAATATAAGAGAAAAAATTCTGAAGCGAGAAAAACGATGAAAGTAAACTCAAGGAATTTGAGAATAAGTGAGTCCATGGTAGAAGACAGGAATAAAATTTGTATAAACAAAACAAACCATACGGACTAAGTGGTCATTTTAAAGAGAAAGAGAAAGAAGAAGGTTCACATTAATAACAGAATTTGATGAAGAACGAAGAAATTAACAATTATAACCCAGTATGTGAAAAGATTAGACTCATTGTTTTTTCTTCTTTATATTTTCTCAAGTCTTGACCATTTTCTATCCCATGCAATGTTGGTCCTGCATGGGATAGAAAGAAGAAAGAGTCACCTACATTTCTTTTTTTCTTTATTTATTTTTAGTTTTCATCATTTGCTTTTCAAAAATATAGAACACTTCATAAATTCGCATGTCATCCTTGCACAGGGGCCATGTTAATCTTCTCCATATCATTCCAATTTTAGAATATGTATTGCTGAAGCAAGCACAATTAGACTCATTATAGCAAGTGAAAACTCGACAGTTTGATGCGTACGAACACAAAGATGAACATAGGGTAAATGAAATGCAAGAACTAAGTGTATTATACTTCAGGTAATTCCAAAAAAATCAGGGAGCTGCAAATATGCTTTCACTCAGGACAACAACAAAAAATTGTGTCAAGAGAAACAAGAAAGTTACATTACACTGAAATATATATCATAGACAGTGATACTGTCACCATTGAACATCCATGAACCTAATGGAATAGCATCTTCATTCTTAAAGGAAAAGTAAACTGAATTGCAAAAAGATATGGTAATTAAAGAGACTTGAATCTTCATTTTTCAGAGTCAAGTAAATCTAACAGATGAACAAGGGCAAACTAGCAGGACAGATTGTTGGAAAAATTATATTAGAAAGCTATGGTGTTTAATGAATTGGAATATTAAAGAATATATGGATATCTTGCCATTTCACAGCATTGTTATAAAAACTAATCATATGCTAGCATATAAAGAATTCACAAAAAATGTAAAAAGGCAGTAATATTAAACATATACTTTACAGACTGTGCCATGATAATTTAAAAATCTGTAAAAGAAATATGAGCAAAAGATACAAACCCAAATAGAGACTAAGAAAAGCAAAATGAGTGAGTCAAAGGGAAAAAAAAACATAAGAACAATAAATAATTAAGTTAAAGGGAAGAATATAAATGACAACTTACCAAAATTTCTGAGATGCAGCTAAAGAATTCCTCAGAGGGAAAGTGTTATCCCTGAAAGTTTCATTGGAAAAAAATGAGCTATCCTGCAATTAAAATTTTCTAGGGAAAATGAACAAATTAGGAACCCCCAAAATGAGCACAAATGAGGAAATGTGGAAAATCAGAGGAAAAAGAGATAAACCTGAAAAAGAGATTCTTAAACTAATCAAGATTTTTTTCATTGATAAAGCTAATTGTCCAACTTTATTCCTTAAGAAAGAAAAATCAGTTTTGTAAAATATAAAAAAGAATAAAGTACACACACAACAAATAGAGAAGGAATAAATTTTCAAGCTTTACTATGCACAATTATATGCCAGCAAAATTGAGATTCCAGGTATTTATTTAAAAGAAGTTGCAATGATGTCTAGGTTATGCATCACAATATTTTCCAGATATATTTTACCTCCTTGCTCCCAAGAAATTAAACCCTTTTTGTGACAAAGGAAGAAAATTAAAAACCAAAAGTGCAGTGACTATAAGTGATAATACATGCAGCATCCTACCTCTGCTGTATATGTCTTTCTAACAAGAGGAAGAAGGGTGTTGTATGGCATGTTTTGTAGGACCATTCCTCATTGTTCTGCCACTCACAGTTGGGCTTCTCCATTTCTGATTACCTTTACCTGCTCTTAATATATCTTTTAAGCGCCTACTTATTTACATGTTGTCTCTCTCACTGGGTAAGTACGTGGTACATTGGATTGAGTGCCAGGACTGGAGTTAGGGAAGACTCATCATCCTGAGTTCAAATCTGGCCTTAGACAGTTATTAGCTGTGTGACCCTAGGAAAGTCACTTACCCCTATGTGACTCAATTTCCTCATCTGTAAAATAGGCTGGAGAAGGAAATGGAAAACCACTCCAGTATTTTGACCCAAATGGAGTCACCAAGAGTTAGCACTGGAAACAACTGAACAATAAGAACCAACAGAAAAGTAGATCAGAGGAACAGACAATATTCAGAAAGAGTCAAAAATAGCTGCCCAGTGTTTAATAAACACCAGAATACAAATCACTGGGAGAACAACACACCAAAAAATAGAAACAAAAAAGAAATTCCTGGCACAGCTTGAAAACAATTGGGCAAGAATTAAATTTAGAACTAATTTTTGGACAAAAAGTCACATTACAAATAAATAAGAGGTGAATTAAAGGCAGTGCCTTTTGCAATCATCCTTAGAGGGAGAATTCACAGTCCAAAAAAGGATAGAGGTGATTATAAAACACAAAATATTCCATTTGAATTATATAAAATTAGAAGACTTTTGCAGGAACAAAATCAATGCAGCTACAGTCAGAATAGAAGCTAGTGACTGAATTTCAAATTTCTGTGGAACAGTAAATTGATACAAATTTATAAAACCAAGTACATTCCCTGATAATTATGTACCCAGAAGATATCAATAATTTTCAAAGGAAGGGCAATCTAGAAATAGCTACATAAAAATGCCTCAAATCTCTAACAATTAGAGAGACACAAAACAACTCTAAATTATCAACTGTTAAGTTGGTAAAAATACCAAAGACAGATCTAGTCAATGTTGAAGAGGCTATAGAAGGAGGCTATTAGATAGACTAATACACAGAAAGCAGAGTTGTGAATTAGCCTAGCCATTCTAGAAAATGATTTGGAGTTATATAAGTAAAGTTTTTAAGCTGTTTATAGCATTGGCTATTGTGCCTGTAATACTGATTACTGGACATTCATGTTGTCGGTGCCAAAACAAAACAAAAACAGCTCCATATACATCACACTCCATCACAACACATTTTGCAAATAGCAAATTAATAGAAACAGTTTCTCATCCATTGGGTGATGGCATGATAAACTGTGGTTAGAGGGGGAAAAATGGGATATTCTTGTGCTTTGTGAAATGACAAATCTTAGAAATTAAGACAAACACATGAGGACTTGTATGAACTGACGAAAAGCAAAAAAAGCTGAAGGAACAGGTGGAACAATAACCCAGTGCCTACAAGAATGTGAATTCCAATCACAATAAAGACAATAGAACTCAGATTAAATGTAGTGATCAATGTTAGTCCCATATGACTGTTGCTGGATCACATTTCCTTCTTGATGGAGAGTGTGCTGCACACTCAATGTACAACATGAATAGAAGGGGGCACAGGATGGTGATGTGATTTGGAAGTACGAAAGCAAAGTAAAATCAATAAAACAAAAGAAAATAAATCTATTGTATTTATGTTTCTCATTTTTCTCTCATTTGTAAATAAATACTCAACTGTCTGTATTGCCATTTCTTTGCTTTCAAGTGGTCTCCTAGATGGAAAGGGTCATGTGTTCTCTTTGTATTAATTCTGTAGAGTATCTAGCCCAGTACCCTCTGCCTAACAACTTAATAAATATTTCATCATGATGATGCTTCTTGATTCTGAAAGGAAATGCAGCTTCAATTTATACCGAAACCAGAGAAGAACAAAATGGAGAAAGTGTTACAGTTGAAAAAACAGGAACTTAAAAGTCTACAGGGAAAAGAAGAGAGAAGGGTTAGAATGTTAACCACACAAACAATTTGGAAAAGCTGTGGCCCTCTTGAGAACTCAATCTGGCTCCCCAGAAGGAAAATGAAATAGGAAAACACAATCCACAAGCTGTCGAGGAGAAAGTACTACTGAGAACCCCTTCGAAGAGCTGTTGGCTCTTAGCATCCTGGGAAGGGTAACTACTTCCTTTGTCTTTCAACATTTCTTGTTTTTCATTCCATAGGAAATGAGGACAAAGTTGAAGGGGGTGTCAACTAAATACATTAAAAAGATAAAGAAAAGGCATCGAGCTTGAGACATCTATTTTAATTCCTTTTGAAAAAGAAAAACCAAACCAAACCTGGGCTCTCTTAAGAACAAAAGCATTTATTTAGTTCTGTATCTTTTTTTTCCTTAAGTGAAGTATGTGGTAGCTGGACATACTGTAATGAGTCAAGTGATGGATTTGGTGGCTAAATTATTTTGGTAGCTCACGATTGTCAGTCTGTAAGTGATGTATAATCACAGAGAATATGCTTGTTGACGATTGACGGGAAGGAAAAAGGAAGAGAGAAAATCTATTTAGACATAATGACTTAGCTTGCTAATTTTACTAAGTGACTTAATAGTTACTGTAAGTTCCTCTCACATCATATACCCCTTTCCAAAAAAAAAAACCCACGATAGCTTATGATAGCCTTGGATAGTGCTACCTATTGCACAAGTAATTCCAGTTTTACGATAGCAACATAACTAACAAAGACTGAAGGTCTGAGGAAACTCACCTGACTAAACTGACCATGGGGAGGGGGTAGGGAGGACTAGCCATCCTATTGATAATTATAGGTATTTTTTTCAACACAAGCAACAGAATATATTTCCATCAGGCCCTTCAAAAATCATAATCCAGCCTTCTACCCTAACCATAGCAGCTGGAGAATCCAGTGTCTTTCTTGTCAATCAAAAAAAAGTCACGTAGTCTCATCTATTTAATCATATTCAGATGTTATATGAAATTTTTAGTTTGTATTACAATTAATCTTCCTAGCACATATCAGAAATTGAGTTCATTTCAAAAGGTGGGTTAAATTCATTCTGGACACTAGCTCATAGATACTGCAAGCTGTATTACACTGGCAGCCTAGAGTGATATAAAGAGAGAACAGATTCATCATTAGAAAACTCCACTCTGCTACCAATTTCCTTTTTGCCTTGGACCAGTCTTTTGACCCCTATGGGTCCCAGTTTTCTCTGCTGTAAAATGAAGGGACTAGAATATTAGACCTCTAAGACATCTTTGCATTCTAAATTCTTGATCCTAGGGTTGAAGATTGATTAGGACCATAAATATAAAGCTAGAAGGGACTTTAAAGAATATTTCATTTGCCCAATCTGCCCCTTACCCCATTTTACAGATGAGGAAACTGAGGTACAGAGTTTTATTGACTCACCCATGACTGCAGTGGTGGTGAATGGCAGAGCTGAGTATGAACTCAGGTTTTCTGATTCCAGTTCTTTTTAGTATACTGTCCCATCTTCCCAAAGTGCCTAACTTACTCCCATGGAGAATATTATGCCCTGAGAAGATTTGAAAGGGTCCATTGGCAGATTAACCGCCAACATCCCATGCCAGGGGTGGGGAACCTGTGACCTCAAGGCCACATATAGCTCTCTAGGTCCTCAAATGAGGCCCTTTAACTGAATCCAAATTTCACAGAACAAATCCCCTTAATAAAAGGATTTGTTTTGTAAAACTTGGACTCAGTCCAAAGGCTGCACTCGAGGACCTAGAGTTATGCCAACCCCAACTCTGGTTCTAAATGGCAACATGAATAGTATGGTGACTCCTAGAAGTAGAGTTGAAAGGGAGCTTGGGAACCATTTGGTCCAGTCCATACTTGGGCAGGACATCCACCACAAGCTGGTGCAGAGGCAAGAGTACCAGGCCCAGAGACATGAAGACCCAAACACTTCCTAACTTTATGACCCTGGGCAGGTCACTTAACCTTGGATACAGATAATACTAGCACCTGCCTCCCAGGATTATTGTGAGGATAAAATAAATATTTGTAAAGTGCTTAGGCTGCTGTCTGGGACATAGTAGGCATTCAGTAAATGCTTGTCCCCTCCCATCTCCTTGGTGACTTCCAGTGATGAGCAACGTAAGAAAGCTACCTTGAAGTCCAGCTTGAATTGTTAAACCAAGATCTGTTCATCTGGACACATTACAGTTTATCAGGGTGTGGTCTGACTGGTAGTTCGAGGATCAGTGGGATCCTTTACCTCCCAGAAATCCTGCCCATCATACTGTTGACGCAGATGAGCCTCAAGGTCCTTTTCCTGTGAATTACTGTCTAGTCTACAAGCAGCATGAATTTAATCTTTAACTTGTGAAGCTGATTTTGTTTTTTCCCATTGTTTCAGACAGTTGAGATCTTTCTGGATACCAAGTCTGTTAATGAGCAAATCTGCTGTGCTCCCTGGCTTTTCATCATCCATCTATCTGAGAAGCAATCTGTTTACACTTTTGTCCAAGTCACTCATGAAATTCTGGAAGACTGCAGGGTCAAGCCTGTTTCCATGAGGGTGGATCCCCACGATGCTTCCTGCCCATTCACCAGTTACCATGCATGGCCTGCCTCTCTCTCTCTCTCTTCACCTCATTCTCAAAAATGGCATGAGAAACTTGGCCCAAGTCTTTGCAGAAATCTCTCCCTGACCTACGAGCTCCCACTGAAAGTAGTAAGGTTAGTATGCCAGGCCGGGCTCTATTCAACAAGCATCCAGCCACACCTGCCTGCTCTTTAGACCCTGGGATAGCCCTAGTCCTTTCACGTCTGTCTTTTAAACACCAAGGATCCCACCCTCGCCATTCTGTCCTTTCCTTCATCAAGCTTTTTCACAGAAAAGATCAGAGATGGAGATGAGGATGATGTTCCCTCCCTTGGCTTCTTTCAGGAAGCAACTAATCCCTGCCTCTAGTCCACTCCTTGGAAGTCTTGCCCAATAGCCAAGAGCAAGTACTAATTGGCTACACCCCTCTCCTCCTAGCCTCCAAACTGGCACCCACTGTGCTAGTTGGGCAATCTAGTGCTCTTCCTGTTCTCTTCCTGTGGGACATTCACTCCAGCCTCTCCCCTACCTACAAAACCTTGCCTTGCTGGGATATTCACACACACACACACACACACACACACACACACACACACACACACACTCCCTCCATATGTATACAACCTAATCCTCCTCCCATAATCCTCTCCCATCCAGACCCCCCATTATCCCTAGCAAAGCACTGGCTAGCCATCATACCCTTTCTTTTTTCTGAAGTGATCAGCAGCCTGAGGCTGTAGGGGGAGGGTAAAAGGTTAGAAACCTCAGAGGGAGGTGACTTTGTGAAGGCTCCACAAAATTAAGCCCATCTACAACACTGGAGATGAAGTTCGTTCGGCCTAGTAGCAGGAGGGCTGGAAGTAGTAGCCTCTCGAGATACATTTCCTATAGTCAGTTTCCTAGAATAGGAAAAATAAGATAAAAGCCTTCTGGCCCCCACTGAGAGGAATGGGGAGTCAGATGTGACATTAATAACTCATCTAGTCAAAAGGATGAGGTGAGAAAAATTATGTCTGAAGGTCCTTTTCTTAACTTTTCTTTCATGTACCATAACTGACTGCCACATGCAGCCCCACTCTCTCCAGGCCTGGAGTCGGGAAAGCCGAGTTCAAATTTAACCTCAAACACTTGATACTATTTGTGTGACCTTGGGCAACTCATTTAACCTCCATCTATCTCAGTTTCCTCACCTGGGAAATGGGGATAACCTATTAGCACCACCCTTGCAAGGGTTATTATAAGGGTTAAATGAGATAATATTTGTCAAGTGCTTAGCACCATGACTGGCACAGACTACTTACTGGCTTCCATTCCCCTTCTCTCAACTACATTTCTAATGACTTCCATGTGAGGTGCTATTTGACAGTTTGTTTTCCCCCTTAGATACATACAGCTCTATATGGACATTTGCCCCTCTTTTGTCTTAAATCTGAGTGATCATTGAAGTTTCCTGTGTAGGTACTTGGTCCCCCCCCCCACCCTGAGGCCCCCTCAGAAGCCTTTCTGCTTATTTGACTTCCATGAGGCCACTGCACAGGGACTGCAGCTGGAGGAAGCCCCTGGTTATGGTACATGATAGTGTCCAAGGTCATTTAAGTCTTTTGTTAGTTAAATGGTTTTTTCTTGGTTTTTGTTTGTCACTCTTGATGACCTCATTTGGGGTTTTCTTGGCAAAAATCCTGGAGTGGTTTGCTGTTTCCTTCTCCAGCTTATTTTACAGAGGAGGAACTGAGGCAAACGGTGAAGTGACTTGCCCAGGGTCACACTGCTCATAAGTATCTGAGGCAGGATTTGAACTCAAGAAGATGACTCTTCCTGACTTCAGACCCAGCCCTCTAGCCACTCTAATCACTGCTCTACCAGGCTTTCCTGAGCAAATAGAAGATATCCAGTCTCCCCCAAAGAAACTTCTTATCTCACAGCATCTCAGAATTGGAGGTGGCCACAGAGCCTTCTAGTCTAACTTGAATAAGAAGGTCCTCTCCTTCCTGTCCTGCACTAAAAGGGACCCACTTACTGGCTCCCAAGGTAGGCCAGTCTACCTTTGCATTGTTCTCATGGGGAAGAATTCTTGCCTTGTGAGAAGCCAAAATTTGCTCCTTCTTTCGTAACTCCTATCTCAGGAGTCTAAATGACAGGCTGACCATAAGACATTTGCTACGTTATCCCTCAGTCTCCTCTAGTCCAAGCTTCCTCAGTTCCTTCTTAGCAACTTGAGACCCTTCACCATTCTGGCCATGCCAGCTACTCTATGTCCTTGAATAAATGTGGTGCCCAAGTAAACCAGATCTGATCTGATGAAGGCACAGGGCACCTACATAACCCTAGACACTCTGCCTTTATTAATGCAGCTTCAGAGGGCACTCGCTGCTCTGGCTGCTGTGTCACATGAAAAATTCATCCATACATGAAACATTGAAATTGCAGGATGAAGCAGCGTATCATTAAGCTACATTCACTCCTGAAACAGTGAGGGGATCACAGACTTCAAACTGGAAGGGACCTGAGAGGCCAACCCTCATTTTACAGATGAAAAATTGAGGCTCAGAAGGGTTCTGTGACTTGTTGAAGGACACAATTGCCAAGTAGCAGAACCAGGGTTCCAAGGTTGTGTTAGGTGGCAAGAAACAAGCAACTTGGCAGGCACAAAGCTGTGCAGTTGAACATAACCATGGCATGTCCATGAGAAGATGAAGTTGAGTGGCTTTTCTTGGAGAGGAGAGTTCAGGTCGCCTAGGTAGAACTGCCTCAGGTTTACAGAAGAACTTGGATCCTCAGCTGGGAAGTTTGCCTTTATCCAGTTGGCAATGGGTTGATTATAACTGCCAATGCTTTTTGTTATTTATGTTTCTTCGAGGCTGGATATGGCTTCTTGATATAGTTATACTGAAGATGGTGATTGAGAATATGCTATGTACTTCATATAGTATTGATAGATAGATAGATAGATAGATAGTGTATTGAAAAAAATATGCATCTCGCAGGAGTTCTGAATCTATGCTTCAGGGACCATGACAGAACCTTATGGATTTAGAAGCAACTGAGGCATAGTGTGTGGAAAGAAGAGCTGGCTTCATATCCTAATTTTTCCATTTATTGAAGACCTTGAAGAAATCACTCCTTTCTCAGACCCTCTGGAAAGTGCAGGGGATATTGCTTATTCTTCCTGCTTGTGGCTCTACTAACATGACACAGTATAATAAACTCCTCCATTAGATTAGAAAGACTTTCCATTAGATTATAAGCTCCATGAGGGCATGGACTGTCTTTTGCCTATTTTTCTATTCTCATCTCTTAGCGACAGTGCCTGGCACATAGTAGGCACTTAAGAGTTGGTAAAGTACTTCACAAACCATTATGTTCTCTGTCTTATAAATGTCAACTGTTGCTATCTCTGTGTTTGCTCAGAGGGTACCAGAATACAGAGCAGAAATCAAAGCATGGCTACTAGTCTTTGTGTCAGTTTGGAAATGCTAGAGGGTTTACCTTTGTTCCCCCTTCCTCTTATCTGTCCGCTCTCTTTCTCTGGGTAGACCTCTGAATCCCAGGAAGATACCCCCTGCCTGTAAGGGGAATTCAACTGTCCATGACAAGTTTCCATGAATACGACATAGGAATTTTCAATGTATTGGCTCTAGTTAGAATTGATTTCTTCCAGAAAATAGGTATTGGTTCCATCTGAAAAAATACTTAATAGAGAAAAGGCTCTGATGTAGCAACTGTATATTCAAGTGATAAATAGACTGAATGCAAGTACCTGATCTTGGTGGCAGTTTCAATATAATTGATTGTCATTGTTTCACTTAATGGGCACAGCTTTCAGGACAAATTGGCTGATGTGCACATGAACTGGCTGGGATAATGTGCAATTGTCATGTTTCTAAACTAACGTCTTGTCCTTTCAGTAACTGATTTCTATAATCTCTTTCTTAGAGCATCCTCCAGAATGAATGAGTGAGCCACAAAAGTGGAAAATGGAAAGAAGACTCTGGCCTCAATGGATTTCAGGTAGGACCTTTTTTTAGATTTATATTTCATCCTGAGGAAGAGCAGTCTTGAAATTTGCTGAACTTGTCTTAGATTCTAAATATCAGTATGGGCTCCCAGCCATGGGGAGCCTGCTTGTAGGAGTTTCTAAGTTGGTTCTCCTGTTGGTGGTCCTTGATCAAAAGAAGAATCTGGTCAGCCTCATAAGAAGGACACATAGGATCCCTAATAATCATGGTGGCACTCTCATCATTCTTCCCTATTCATCAATGCCATTTTCATCCTTCATCCTCCCACTTTCCTCCCTTCCCTTTTCTCTTCACCCGTTTTCACCCACCTATTCTTTCTTTAATCGATTAATTTATTTATGTTTAGTTTTCAACCTTCACTTCCATGTTTTCAATTTTCTTCCCCTCCCCCATCCCTAAGACGACATGCAATCTGACATAAGCTCTACATATACATTCCTATTAAACACATTTTCACCTTAGTCATGTTGTATAGAAGGAATTAGAACAAATGGGAGGAACCATGAGAAAGAAATAGCAAAACAAAAAAAGAAAATAGCTTGCTTTGTTCTGCATTCTGCCTCCACAGTTCTCTCTCTGGATATAGATGTTGTTTTCCATCATGAGTCCTTTGGGAATGTTTTAGGTCCTTGCATGGCTGAGAAAAACTAAGTATATCAAAATTAGTCCTCGCATCCTGTAGCTGTTTCTGTGTACGGTGTTCTCCTGGTTCTACTTGCTTCACTCAGCATCAGTTCATATGGGTCTTTATAGGTTTTTCTGAAGTCTGCCTGTTCATCATTTCTCATAGCACAATAGTATTCATTGTAGTCACATACCATAGCTTATTCAGCCATTCCCCAATGGATGGGCATCCCCTCAATTTCCAGTCCTTGACCACCGCAAAAAGAGCTGCTGTAAATATTTTTGTACATGTGGGTCTTTTCCCCATTTTTATGATCTCTTTGGGATACAGCCCTCGCATAGGGTATTGCTGGGCCAAAGTCTTATAGCCCTTTGTCACCCACCTATACTTTCATCTCTCTCCTTCTTTCTCTCACATTTCTCTGTATATCCTTGCCTATTCCTTAGACCTGCCCCACTGTTGACCCTGGAGGATGAAGCTCCATTCTGGAAGACAGGAGGAAAGCGGTACTGAGAACCATCCTTCAGGAGTAAAATGACTTTGTTGAAGTCCTTGGAGCTCTTTCATTGACAGACCATGTGTGTGATTGTCAAGGTCAAATAGCTTGTTGGCATTAGGCATGGTCTAGTGCACGGATTCTCAATGTGTCATTTGGGAGTAGGACAAGAAAGTGCTTTCCTCCATTAGCTATGAAGGGAGTGAGGGAGGCAGAGGATGAGTGGGAAAATGAGGGAGGGAAAGTAGAGAAGAAAATGAGGAAATGTCTAACTTGGTCTGTCTTTTAAATAGATATATTCTAAAAGTTTCTGAAGATGATGCTGGGGAATGAGGGAAGAGAGAGAGGAAGGAGGCATTTGGGATATTTTCTACTCTGTAAGCATTTAGCCTCTGTTTTGGTCACTCAGCAGCCTGGTCCCATGTGTGGCAGAGCACAGAACAGGACTATTTGGAGGGCCTAGGTTTGGGGAGCTCTCATCTGTAAGTGAAGCCTGTAGAGGGTCCAGTTTGATGTCTCTATCTCCCCAACAAAGACTGCTGAGATTGGAGAACCCTCTGGGTGTGGCCCAAGTATTGTTGATTCCCCTCATCCAGCCTTGCTGAGGGGAGGAGATATTAGGGCAATGGTAGCATTCTCCCCTGCAGCAGCAGATGTGCAAACCAGAAAGCCTCTTTCTATTTTAGGTCCTGAGTTCAGTTAGCCAAACGTGGTCCATTTTCTCTCTGTGTGGCATGCCCTTCTGCATTGTTGGCATGGTAGGGGGGTAGTAAAGTACAAAGTCACATTTCGTCTGTCAGAGCACTGTCATGATTGTCTTTTTCATAATCAGGAGCCTCTTCCAGTCTTGCTTCTACAAGCTGGTACTCAGGGGGCAGAGCAGGGCCAGGAGAAATCACTCATGCCATGACCTGAAGGATGTGAGGAAGAGGCAGGGGCTCACCACACTCCCTTTTCCTTGAGGATGGTCAGTACCTGAACCTGAGGACTTAAGCACCTCCCCTTTGCCCATCAGCAGCCTCCCTGAGCAGCACAGACGTCCCCAGAGCGTGGGGCCTGGAGCGCTCACTCCCATTCATAGCCCAGGAAGGCAGTAGAGTAGACCCTTACCAATGGTTTTGACTCCACAACTAGGATCTAGTTTTTTTCCCGCCTGGTGAATCTTCACCTAGCTCTTCCAAGTAGCCCTTCCATTGGTTGAAAAAGGGTGAGTCCAGTACAGTAGTCCCACTGTCAGAGTGTTTTGTTGGGGCATGGAGGAAGAACCATGGACTTGAGCTCTGTAGGCAGGAGAGCCTCATTTCTTAGCACAATAATCAGAGAGCTGAAAACAGTCAGGGAGCTGTGGCATGAAAGTGATGTCTATCAAGTGTGCAGTTAAGCATTACCTCAATATCATAAACTGCAGGCAGCAGCAGCCACCCAGTGCCACACAGGCAGATTACTGCCTTATCCTTTTATATTACAGTATGACAAAACCACTTTCAGAGAGAAATTGGGGCTTCTTCACAGCCCTTGCAAAGTTATTACAAGATTAGGCCTAGCCACATGGGCTGCATCGAAAAACACGGATCCTTTCAAATCAAACTACATTAAAACAACAACAACACCTCTGGCTGCTTCTCCACTTGACAAACAATCCCTGCTGGCACTGGTGGCATGCGTTGGTGCCAACTCCGATTCCTGCTTGGATGCTAATTTCATTCCTCACGTGCTATTAAGAAGCTTTGGAAATGGGGAGGCTGTGAAGTTAACTCCTCCCAAGCAAAGCAAAACGACTGATTATGGAAGAGCTCCAAGGTGAGGTGAAGCTGCTTGGTTTAGGGTTCCATGCCAAGAGGAAGTTCAGCACCCTTCCCTGGATGTCATCCTTGGTACTCACAACTTGGGAAAGTTGAAGGAAAAGAACCAGAGACCAGGCAAAGGCGATGAATCTTAGGGTGCTTGGCTGCTCCTTAGCTGGGTACAGAGAGCACCCAATTGGCATCAGGAACTAAGACTAAGGTTAGGGAGATGCCATGGAGAAGAGATCTGATGCCAGAGGGGATGCTCACTCAGTGCTTTTTTGCTTCAGGGGAGGGGGCAGAACCCTTTGAAGTGTATTTTTGGGAATACCAAAAATCCCCCCCACCAGAATGCCACTGCCAATTAATAGCCACTTGCTGATGCCCAAAGTCAGGCCATGTGAAAGAAAGCACTTGATGGATTGGTTGGCTGATTGTCCTTCATTCTCAAAAAGGACCAAAATGACATCATTATGTTAGATAGTGTGTCTGACTGTGGCTGATCACACCTGTGAGAACTCGGAATGCTCTACCACAGATCAGGCACAAATAGTCCGCGTGAACATTTGGGGTGGATACTCTAAATTTGCCCATCTCAAGTTTCTTTTGAGCTGCTTCAGTTCTGCTTTGCTCATAGAGCACAGCACCCTTTCTGATGAGGGCACACCATGCTGAGCGGTCCTGGGCCAGCATCTCCCATATCACACAATCAGTTCCAAAGTTCTTAAGAGAGACCCAAGAATGTCCTTGTGTCCCTTGTATCCCTTCTTCTGACCACCATGTTGAGCACTTACCCTTTGTGAGTTCTTCATAAAAATCTTTTCGGCAAGCCTACTTTTACATCCTCCTCCTTTGCCTTTAAGACATAGATGATCTCTTTGCAAATGCAAATACACCCCAGAGAGTATTAATCCATTGTCAATATTGAAGTTTGTCCTTTCCCACCTGACTGGGTGGTTCCCATGGGGGCAAAATGGAGGCCACTAAGCAGCCTAGGGGAAGGGGAAGAGTCCCAAAGAAAGGGAGATTGGAGGGTGCCCTAGGCAAAGGTGACTGGCTTTCCATTTCTGCCAAGGGCCAACCTTGCCTCAAAATAGCAATACACAGGCCTTCAATGAGCAGCTCCTTTCCTGTCTTACCCCTACTTTGAGTGTAGAACTCTCATTGCGCGGAGCCTGCGTTCCTACTGGGAAACAAGTATTCTATATTGTGCTGGGATCCCCTGTTTGTCCTGGGCTCACTTTGACTTCTCTGATCAATCATTTCCATTGGAATTGAAGGCCTCCTGGGGAGCAGGGCCTGGACCCGTGATTTCAGTGATACAGGAGGCTCCCAGATGAGAAACCTCCCATTCCATACACAGGTTAGCTGGCCCCTTCCCTTCCGTTTATGGTCTTCAGAGTTACCTGGAGCACCAAGAGGCCTAGTGACTTTCTGTGTCAGCTGTGAACCTGGGGCCTTTCTCCACTGTGCCGTGCTGCCTCTCCTCTATCTCCCACCCCATCATTCTCTGTTCTGAAGTGGTCCCAGGCCTGCCTGTTGTCACAAGCTTCCATTCCTGAAGAGAAATCATTAGCTGTGTAGGGAACAAGCTTCCCTTCTCCTTAAATGCCAGGAAGCCAAGCCTTGTGGGCAGCTGTGGCTGATTATCAGGATTTTCAGATTGACTCCACTGCTGAATAGAAGCAACTTAATTCTGTATCTAATGTTAATCTGCATCTCATGTCCGGCCAGCCGGTTGTGTTAAAGCATTTGTTAACATTTAAAGAGGGGGAGCCAATGATATTGATCAGTCTTGCTTAAATTGACTAAGGTCATCAATTTGGCTTGTAAACTTTTGATGTTTCAATGCATTACCTTAATACATTTAAGTATGGTCAATTGTCAACCCCATTAACCCGTGGTGTGCAGCCTGGATTTGGAATTAATTCAGCCTTGCCAGAATGATGGCCGATGGAGCACCTTTTAATAGTTCTCAAGCAAAGCCAGTAGGGTTCAATCTTGCAGCCTGGATGTTTTCCTGTGTGCTTTATCAAAAGGAAGCCTTCTTTCTTCCCTTTGTTAGAAATGAGCCCGTTTAACAAGCCCCCAACAGGGAGAAACATGCTCACCTTAAATAAAGAACAATCCCTGTTGTGAAATCAGGAAAGCCTTCATTACCCTTTACGTCCATCCTCCCTGACTAGATGGGTAGCCTCCCCCAGTAAGGTTACAGGAAGACGACAACACGTGCAGGAAGATGGGGGCTTCTTATACTGTTTTCTAAACTTTGGATCTCCTGTGACACTGTCCCCTGGTCATGTGACTCTGTGTTCTCCTCTCTGATAGGCCCTTCCTCACACAGTCCCTTGGGTCTGCACCTTAGTTTCTGACCTCTAACGTGTCCATGCTAGGTCACAACCCTTATCACCTAGGAATGCAGACAACAGAACTTTACTTCCTACACCTTGGAGGAAATGACCAAAAGTCTACTTCTGTCAGTACACACACCACTCCCATCAACCCCTGCACAACTCTCCATCGAAAACATGTTAGGACAGATTAATAGAATCCCAAAACTTGGGAATAGAAAGGGACCTCGGTAGCCACCAAAGGAATCTCAGCTATAACATAGCCAGACGGTGGTGGTCAGGCCTCTGCTTGAACTCCACCCATCGAGGCACTCCCTAACCCTAACCCTAACTCTATTTTTGAATAGCTATCATTGTGAAGAAGGTTTTGCCGACACCAAGCCTAAATCTACCTTGGCAGCTTCTCCCCATCCTTTTTGGTTTTGCCTCCTTGGGTCAATTGGAACAAGTCAGATCCCATAGGATCCCATCAGATGCTTGATTCACTGTCATTCCCCCCTTAGGCTTCTCTTCTCTGGGGTAAGCCTGCCCACTTCTTTCACTGGATGCTCATAGGCCACTAATCCAAGGTCCTTCTCAAACCATGCTGCCCGGAAGTGAACCTAGTACTCCAAATGAGGTCTGATGAGGGCTAAGTACAGGGGGATTGTCACCTCCCCATTCCTGGAAACTCAGCACCATCTAATATAGGCCCATATCTCGCGAGCTTTTGGGGTCACCATGTTGCTCTGACTTTTCTTCACATGGACAATATGCAGGATACACTTTATCAGAAATCTTGCTAAAAGCTAGGTAAATCATATCTATGATATTGCTCTCATGTACCAATTTAGTAATCTTGTCAAAAAAGGAAATGAGATCAGTGTGGCATGATTTAGAGTCAGGCTGGTTCTTTAGTTTTGCTGTTTCCCTATCCAGATGTTTGCTAATCATCTCTTTCTACATTCTAGAAATTTTCCAGAATTGAAATCAATCTCCTTAGCCCATAGTTTGTCAATTATCTTCTCTCTCCCTCTTGAAAACCCAGGCACCATTCCTTTCTCTATCCTCCCTCATCCTTTAAGATCATACTAAATTGTCCATGATCTTGCTTCTCTTACAGCTCAGAAGTGGACTCAAGATCAGGATGGGCATCTAGAGATTGTCTTCAGTTTCTCCCAAATTTTACCAAATTTCTATGCCCCCAATTCAATCTCCAATTTACTGCTCCAACTTGCCTACATGCTTTTCTTTTCCTTCTTATTTGATCCAAGTCTTTTTCTCTTCTCCTGTTCTTCTAACACAAACTCCTCAGTGGGAAGTCAGAAGTCAAAAGCCTTTTCTGGGTTTAATAGCAGCATCTGTTGCTTTCTGTATCACTGCGTGACTCATTTTTAGTCATCTGTAGGCCCATTTTTGAACTCGTGATGGCCAAGTATGAAGTAGGAAATGCTGGTATACTTTAAAATGCAACTCCTCTCATATGTTTAATAACATTGACACCACCTCAATCAGCTTTCCATTCATCTGGTAATCCTTGCCATGGTTTCGATATTCTTTAATTTTTACTTTCGTAAAGTAACTTGATAAGAGGGATATAATTTGAATTACCTTTGAAATTTCACAACTTTGAAATAAACATCTAATTTGAGTTTATTATGGAGCTGATGACAGTGAAATAATGGCCCAGGATAAGGTAATAGATGCAAAGAGGGAGCTGACAAATAGGTATCACTCTCTTAGCAAATACTCTCTGGACACCATACTTCTTGGCCACAGTTGCAACGGATACCCTACCAGAAATTAATGCTTTTAAAAGGTTCTTTTTTGCCTCTCCAAAGTTGTGCTGGTAAATGTTTAACAACCAGCTCTCTGGGAAAAAAATGATGTATGCCCAACATACTTTGAAGTTTAATCTGCCGTATTAGCATTTTATCCATCACTTTCCAGACAATCAAGAGAAAAATAAATGAAACCTCTGATTTGTGGTGTTTGCTGATACCTGAGGTGGAAATGCTCACCCTAGAAATTTACCAGTCAGCGCTGACAAGACTACGGAAGCTGGCTCCATCATACTACTACTTGTCTCCGTGTAATAATGGCCACCATGTAGCCCAAGGTCACTGCATTGTTCACTCTCTGCCTTGTTGCTCTGAGCTGGAATTGAGCTTTCCTCAGATATTTAGAGGTATTCTTTCCTTCCCAACCAACTTCCATAAAATCCACCTAGACTTGGAAATTGTTCAGCAAAATCCCACAGGAAGACAGAGTTTGAGGGGCGGAGAGGAAAGTGGGGAGCTACAGTATAATAGCTCTCCTTTCCTAAGTTGAAGCATTTCTCCTTCCTTGTTTGCTCAATTCTATGCAACTTTATCATGACCTGGCTTTCCTCATTACACCAGTAGACTGGGAAATGGAATCTATTGCCATAGGTTTATTACAAATAACACTTCATTAAAACCATACAAGTGGGCTTTTTCTTAAAGGGATTCTGCCCATCTAAGCCCAGTTTCTAGCTAGGCATCCATTGGCTAAGGCCTCAGAGGCTGATGCTCTGCACCCATCCCTGTCCATTTCTTGCCTGTCTGCTTTGCCCTGGGTTCGTGACCCCTCAATAGGGAAATTGGGCTCCTTGTCACATACGTTGGCTCTTCTCTCCCCTCTGTCAACACTACTGGCTATAGTTCTGTTTATATCTAGTCAGAAACCCCTTGGGGGCCCTTCCTCAGTTAGACAGGAGGGTCGATAAAGCCTAACTGGGATCCAGTTTCTTTGCAGTGCTGTTAATTAGCTGCTTTACATTTCACCTCCACTGAATAGCATCTGAGCAAACACTAAACAGGGTCCTTTCTTCCCTCCTCCCTTGTGATACTCTCCTCGTCAGGAACCCAAAGCTGCTGCTGCTGGGCTCTCACTGCTACCACAGCTCGTCCAGTAGATGCTGCCCTTGTCACCAATGCTCACAGGCCATCTAGGATATTTGGTTGTTCAAGAGGTTGATGGGCAAGGAGAGAAACTACAAAAGGAGAACTGGGGTGGCCAGTGTCCCATATGGGCAAAGGGGTCCCACTACTATGCTGGGGTATGAAGGACCCTGCTTGGAGTCACTTCTTGTCTTTTAGAAACCTGCCTCTTCTTTGATCCAGCTGTGCTGCTCTGAGTCATCAGTTTTTCCAGCTCTACAACCAGTGTTGAGGGTGTGTGTGGATGAAGCTGAAATGGAAGCTAGGAAGGAGTCATCCATGGTCAGGAGCAGGTATAGGATATCTATGCACATTCCCCAAAACCTGTGTGACTGCCTGGAGGGGGAAAGGGAACAAGGATACCTCTTGTGGACACTACCCCCTGTGTGGATTCCATTTGGATGCTCTCCAGGCCTTTGTACCCTTTCCCAGAAAGGCCCTCCAGGGTGTCTCAGCCTGCATGTTCAGAATTCATTGCATAGTTTCAGCCTTGCTAGGACTCTCCTGGGATTATGGGTAATATACTTTCCTTGAGAGTTGATCATTTTGAATTTGTTTGAGAAGTGTGTTAAAGACATCTTAGAGCTGAAGAAATCTATCCATATCAGTAATCCGTCCATCTAAGAGGTGGTACATGTATGCAGGATTGGGAATGAAGGACAAGTTCTTATCCAAGCTCTGCCCCTTAATCTCCAATGCCTTGTCTTCGGGGTCTCTCTTTGTCTGCAGCTACTCCAAGAGCTCAGTTCAGAGGGTCCCTCCTCTGAAAAGCCTTCCCTGACTCTCCCTACCCCTTCAGTTTTTCATTGTCACTCCATCCTCACATGACCTGGTATTTATCTATGTATCTGTGTTCTCTCCGCCACCTGCCCCACTCCTTCCCCATAGAATACAAACTCTAAGAGCAGGGAAAATGTCCATTTTTTTTGGTTCTTGGGTTTCTAGTAGGCTCATAATTAGATATTTATTGAATTTACTTGATGATACACTTGGATTGAAAGAACATAGATTTCAACCTGGGAAAGACCTCTGAAGTCATCCCTTCTACACCCTCCCCCAGTTTAGTCGCTTAGCCCAGACCATACAGAGAGTAAATAAAGCCCAGATTCGAACCCAGGTTTTCAAACTCTGTATTTATCCCATCCTTTCCATGATGGTCTTCAGAATTTATGATAAGCCTTACCTGTTTGGATTAGCATGTTCTCTCTGAAGAAATGACCAGACATGTGGTTTCCTCCTGTAAATGTATAAACTTTGAAGCGCCAGCCATCTAGACAGGACCATAGAGAAGGCATCATTAACTACTTGAGGACTTCATCACATTGAACTTCTTGGCATGAAAAGTTGGGACCTTACTTGTTTATTCATTTTTTTTCAGTTGATTCCTAGAAAGTCATAAATCTTACTTTTTACTGATTGAGACTATCCTACACCTTAACAAGGCTGAAATGAGGTTTTCTTCAACAAGTACATATTCCTGTTTGTGCGAAGACTGAGCTGTTTGTTGATTGACCCACTTGGTCTGCAGATGAGCCAGTAGGCCTTACCTAAATGCAGAAAAACATTCACGACCATTCAAATCCAAATTCAGTGTTAACATAGTTTAACAGAAGTAAATAAAAGAAAGTACTCATGAAACATTGAGACTTGAAAAACTCAAAGCCACAGAGATGGTGAGTGGCAGGAGTAAGTAAGAAGACTGGTGTGCCTAGACTCCAGTGGACATCATCTGTGGCTTCCTTAGCATCCTAACTGGGAAGCCTTCTCTCTGCCCACAGAGTCATTTGCTTCCCATAAGCAGCAGCTGCTCCATTTATGAAGTGGCTGATCAACTTTGTTGAAATACAAAGAAATATTTGTGTTCCTTCTAACCCATATGGATTATTGGCTTTGCCTTCTGATTACCAGGATGAATAAATTAGTGCCCAAAAGGCACCTAGCTCTTTCTCTTTTGGCATAATTCATAAAAAACCTCATGGTTTTCAAGGGGGTTCTCCTTGGGATGGGTACTTCAACTCTCCATGACCCCATTTGGGGTTTTCTTGGCAGAGATGCTGGAGTGGTTTGCCATTTCCTTGACCAGTTCATTTTACAGATGAGGAAATTAAGGCAACCGGGGTCAAGTGACTTGCCCAGGTTCACACAGCTAGGAAGTGTCTGAGGCCAGATTTGAACTCAGAAGGATGAGTGCCCTGCCCGAGGAAAGGGTCTAAGATTAAGTTGTTCATTTGCTTAGTGAAGAGGATAGCAAGGTAATGAACTTTCCTCCAAGGCACAAAATGCGTTCTTACCTTTGTCCCTAACCACTGGGCTTCTTGAGATTCTCAAAGCAGCATGGGAGGGAGACTCACTGAATTGAAACTGAGCACCCATCCTGTCCCATGGGAGAGGGCAAGACCTTACCCACTGTACTCCTTAAAGTAACAAGCAACCTCAAAGCTGAAGAAGGCTCTGGGAGAGTCCAAGGGAAGAGGCTTTCTGGCAATCCTGAGAGCTGAAAGAGCTTTAGCATGACCTCTGAAAAGAGGCCATTTTTACCCAGCCTTCCATGGCTGAAGGCAGAAAAGACCCTGGTTGCCTGCTAAAGAGCCAGCACAACAGATGTCTCATCCAGGCCAAAATGCCATGCCCCTGGAGTCCAGTCACCTCGCAGCAGCTGCTGTCCAGCAGCAGAGTGGCCTACTTGGCCTCGTCTGGCAGTAACTGAGCAGGAAGAGGCGCCAGCACAGCGGCCCAGTCACCTAATTGACCTGACTGAGCAGTGATTGGCCTACTAAGCTGAGATTCCCAGGTCCCCCAGCCAGCCAAAACACCACACTTTGGAAAGAACAAATTCAGGTGAACTACCCATCCATAGGAGAATCCTGTGCCTTGTGAAGGGTCAACCCATTTGAAAAGCTGAGCAGCTTCTCCAGCCTGTAGCAGATAGAAAGTGTCGCAAGGCCCTGCAATTTTGGAGATGCGCTTCCTACATGTCTGCCTCACTCTCAGTTCATGCCCACTCTTTTCTTCTATGGATTCTGTGTGTATTTGTGGGAGAGGGAACCTTTGGTGTTAGGAAAAATGCCATTCAAGTAAATACCACTGCTAAAGAACTAGTATCACCTATTGGCTGATCACAGAGGGGAAACACACTGGTGGTAGCTCATGAGCTAGTGTTAGGAAGACAGCCACCTAACAGGGTTAGCCCAAGACTTTGGAAAGTAGTCTTCTGGGGAGGCTATCCTGCTAATGCCAGAATGAATTGGGCAAGTGAGCCCAAGGGAAACAGTGTATAGATATTATGAATTTATTTCGAGGTATACTTGTTTGGAGTAGCTAAGTGGTGCAGTGGGTAGAGCACTGGGCCTGAAGTCAGGAAGACCTGAGTTCAAATCCAGTTTCAGATATATTTAGTAGCTCTGTGATTCTGGGTAAGTCACTTTACTCTGCTTGCCTCAGTTTCTTCATGTGTAAAATGAGCTGGAGAAGGAAATGGCAAACCACTCCGGTATCTTTGCCAAGAAATCTCCAAATGGGATTATAAAGAGTAAGACACAACCAGAATGATTGATAAAAACAACAGTAGGTACCTTTTGTTTCCCCTAGAAGCATAAGAACATGGCTTTGAGCAGGAAGTGACCTTAGAGGTTACCATCACCCTCACCTTACATATAAACAAACTAAGCCCTAGAGAGGTGAACTTTTTTGGCCAATGTCACCTAAATGCTGTTATAGATTTAGGATTTGAATTCAGGTCTTCTCACTCCAAATCCAACACTCTTCCTATTGTACCACACTGCCTTCCCTCTTAGAATATAAGCCACTTAAAGGGAAAGGACCATATGGTTTTTAAACTAGAAGGTTTTTGTAGGCCCAGCACCCAGCCTGAAGCTTCAATCAGGGCACTTAGTTCATATTGACCGCACACTACAGGAGGACGCGCAGAAGGCACACATCAGGTGGGCGGCCAGCGTGCACGTCAGCGGGGCACCCAGGAGGCCAGCGACCGCACGCAACAGAGGGGCGCACAGAAGGCACACAGCAGAAGGGACGATGACCAGACACAGCAGGGGGGCACCCAGGAGGGACACATCAGGGGGGCCCCCAGGAGGCACACAGCAGGGGGGGCACCCAGGAGGGACACATCAGAGGGGCGGCCAGCGCGCACATCAGGGGGCCCCCAGGAGGCACACATCAGGGGGGCACCCAGGAGGGACACATCAGGGGGGCACCCGGGAGGGACACATCAGGGGGGCAACCAGGAGAGACACAGCAGGGGGGCCCCCAGGAGGCACACAGCAGGGGGTCACCCAGGAGGCACACAGCAGGGGGGCACCCAGGAGAGACACAGCAGGGGGGCCCCCAGGAGGCACACAGCAGGGGGGCAC
>CM053775.1:8381263-8429254 GCA_028658325.1 Potorous gilbertii
CCCCCAGGAGGCACACATCAGGGGGGCACCCGGGAGGCACACAGCAGGGGGGCACCCGGGAGGGACACATCAGGGGGGCACCCGGGAGGCACACCGCAGGGGGGCCCCCCAGGAGGCACACATCAGGGGGGCACCCAGGAGGCACACAGCAGGGGGGCACCCGGGGGGACACAGCAGGGGGGCAGCCAGCACGCACATCAGGGGGGCACCCAGGGGGGACACATCAGGGGGGCCCCAGGAGGCACACATCAGGGGGGCACCCAGGAGGCACACAGCAGGGGGCCACCCAGGAGCCAGCGACCTCACACAGCATTTGTTAATTCCTTTGGACTTCGACTGTCAGTCTGTGATCCTCTGGGCTGCCTTTCTCTCCTAAGGTAACAAAGCTACTTTAGTGGAGAGAAACAGGAAGACCACATGGATAGAGCTGAAGTCCTGCTTAACTCGTCCCTTTCCTGCACTCGTGTGGTCGCATTAGCCCAAACCCTTGAGTGACATTAGACAATTTTTGGTGCTTTTGTTGCCATTATTCTTCAGATAAAGGCTGCTCCTTGAGAGTTATTACAGTGTTGGGGTATAGCTGTGAGCACAAAGGCCCTCTCTGAACCAAATATGGGTGAAATCTTTTTCAATGGTCAGGGCTGCTCCCATTCACCATCGGCTGTGACACCTGAGCCCTAGTCAGCTCTGGGATTTCAAGACCTACACAGAGACTGAGGCAAAAGTTAACAAAAGTGAATGTCCACTGTCAGAAACTCCCTTTTCTTGAGGTTCCTTACTTGATAGCCTGCCTTTCGGGAGACAGCATTCATCCTTCTTTGGGACCTTAATTGAAGCATGCTGGGTGATGCATCTTTGCCAATCTTTTCTCTCTGTTCAGACGTTTATCACTGTTCTCCCTAAAGATTTAGAGAATGAGATCATTGTGCCTTCAGACACAACCCACACAAGTTAAAAGAGAGAGTTTTCCAAGCGAGAGGAAACGGAAGTTCCCCAAGGAGAGCGTTTCAGAGAGCATGGCTATGCACTGCGCGGCTCCCACAGGCCAGCGAAAGGTGACCCCTTAGGTGCTGAGGAGCTCACTCTTGGGGCTCATTTTTCTAGCCAACAGAAATCTGGAAAAGGATCTGAAAACATCTCTGGGGAAGTGGAGTGTTGCAAGCCAAGTCATAAATGGATATGGTGTTAGGCCTGGAGTCAGGAAGGCCTGAGTTTAGATCCAGCCTCAAACATCTCCTCGCTGTGAAACCCTGAACAAGTCACTTAACTTCTGTCTGCTTCAGTATCCTCAGCTGCCTAATGGGGATGATGAGGACATCTACCTCCCAAGGTTATTGTGAGTCTCATAGAATAATTATAAAGCACTTGGCCCAGCGCCTGACACGCGGCAAGCACTATTGAAATGTTAGCTATTATAATAAAATTATTATTATAAAATATAAATTATTGTATAACTTGCATAAATATTAATATTATAAATTTTCTCTTTCTTGCCCTGGTTCAGGCAACTTACTGCCAATTGTGAAGAAAGTCAACGAACCTGTTGAAAAGGGGGGAACATGGCTATGTAGTCCTCAGTTCATGCATGTAGTCCATACATGTTCTATGTAGTCCATCATTTCCTTCTGAAAGAATCATATTTTCACTTTTATGTGGCAGAATTCATGTCTTTATCTTATGACAACCAGATAGTAGAGTGGCTAGTGATAGACTTGGAATCAGGAAGACCTACATTCAAATCCAGCCTTAGACCCTAACTTTGTGACCCTTAACCTCTCAGTCTTGGTTTCTCTCTGTAGAAGTACCACCCATCGCAGAGTCAACACGGTTAATAGCTGTCATACCTTGAGCAAAGGCTCTTAAAGTCAGTCAGTGTCTGGGTTTCTCCATGCATGGAAGGAGAGAAAGCCCGATGACAAGCCTTACTGGAGGGTTGTAGGGGTTAATGAATTAAGTAACTACAAAGTGCTTTTTCAAAGGACCAAATAAATCCAAAGTAGTTGTGTAAATAGGATTCATTTAAAGCAATAGATAAATAATGGAATCTGTGCCACCATTTATCATTAGTGGCATTCTTGAGAGTGAATGACTTGCTTCGGTCAGCTTTGAGGTGATGTCCAATTTCAGAATTAACTCTTCCATTTCCCTTTCTGTTGCCTCAGTTGATTTGCCCACTGGGTATTGAGATTAGTAACTCTGTATTGTCCTTGTGTATTGTCCCTAACCTAGTTTGCTGGGAACCAATGACTGATGAGGAGAGAACCTCTTCTTACCCACTGTCTAAAATCCTGTAAGCCTATGAAGGACATGGAACATTACAGAGACTGTGAAGGTGGAGAATCAGGCTGAGATGGGGAGATGGAGAGGGACTGTGTTTTAAGGCCAAGAGTGTAGCTAACGTACTTTCAGTGGAAGTTACTAGGCCTGAAACTTAGTTGATTTACCACCTTACATGGGCATAAACTACAATGTTTCATGAAAAGAGCTACTCTTACTCTTATGTTCTGCCATGCAGATGTACCCACCATACAAGATTTCTTATTAGATGAAAATACAGAGATCACTCTGTTCAGCCATTGTTGGATTATCAGTACCAAGTAGGGCATAGAATAGGGAGACAGATGCTCACCAAAGGCATTCTTCAGTGCCATAGGGAATGCCCTGCACAGAATCTAAGTGGGGAAAAGAGATTCCTTAGACAAAGCAAGGTTCTCTATCTGATCACATTTGTGTGTGTGTGTGCGTGTGTGTGTGTTTGTCCTTCTTTGCCGAAGAAGACTATGCCATCAGAGAAATGATGACATGACTTGCACTTGACTTTGTTTGGCATGAGGGAGGGCTGTGCAGGTCACCAGCCTCACTTCTCCTCCAGAGCCATCTGAATCCAGTGACCAGATATTCATCAGGATGACTGGAGATGACCCAAGACGAGACAGTTGGGGTTAAGTGACTTGCCCAAGGTCACACAGCTAGTGAGTGTCAAGTGTCTGAGGTGAGATTTGAACTCAGGTTCTCCTTACTCCTGCACTGGTGCTCTATCCACTGCACCACCAAGCTGCCCCTCACGTTTATGGGTGACCATGTGTTTATTATATTCAGGGTCTTTTCAGTAAGAAAGAGTCATAGCCACTCAAGGAAGATCAGCCTAACAATCCACAGAGGAAAAACCAAGTGGATGAAGAATGCACATTGTCCAGGTTTTTGTTTGGCTAGATAACTTAGACAACATTGACTGAGTCCATCAGTATAGATTTCTTTGCCAAGCACTGAAGATAGGCACTGTTTTGAATAGGAAGGTGTCAAGTTAAATTGCATTTGGAAAACTGGATAGTACTTGTAAGTTGCTCCCTCTTGCAAAAACCCAGAATTTCTGGGTTTCTCCTGGTTATGCTATGTAGCATAAAAGCGAGGAAGGAATAAGCCTGTTTGAAAGTGCTTACTATGTACCAGACACCATGCTAAGTGCTTTATGACTATGTCACTTTAACCTTACAAAAACCTTTGGAGATAAGAGCTATTGTTATCCATCATTTTTAGTCAAGGACACTGAGACAGACGTAGGTTAAGTGGCTTGCCTCAGACGGCACACAGGCAGTGTCTGAGGCTGGTTTTGAACTCAGGTCTTCCTCACTCAGGGTTCAACACTTTATCCACTATGCCATTCATAATAACCATGAGCTTAGCAGGATTGCAATTGCAGAGGCCCCAGAGGATGACAGACCCAGGCATAAAACTTTAAGACAGCTATAGCACACTGACGATGATGCAGGTAGAGTGGGTCCCTTTACTGCCCCCCACTGAGCATGCTCGGATATTCTGTGCTTGTTTCTAGTGGCCTAGATTGGAGTTCTCTGTTAACTTCTGGCCATGGGTGACTCACCCCTAAGAATCTTCAGTTGGTGACTGAATGGGACAAGCCGATGACTTGGGGAGCAACTTTCAGTAAAAAAAAATAAAATAAAATGCCCATCCCCAGCTTGTGCGCTCTTGGCTGAAGGGAACAACAGAATCCCTCCTCTGTTTCCAGCATCCCAAGGATCCTGCCCATGTGGCACCTAATGCTGGGGACTCCTCTATGCCAGTTTCCTTTCAGCTCACTGGCAGCTCTTGCCTCTTCTTTGAGTAGGGGATATTGTGAGCACAAAAATGTCTGGAAGTCTATGGTGGCAGTAGCAGCAGCACCTCCTGACATGGCCGCAGCAGTAGTGGTTGATGTCAGGGGAAGCATCTGAACTGGAGAGAGGTCCCCAGAAGGAGGACTGGTCAACTTGGACATTTCAATGGCATCTTGGTCTAGGAGTTGATCAGATAATGCTAAGTAAGGTGAAATTTGAAATGGCTAATTAATCACATGTCAAATCAAGTCAACTTCCTTTGTTAAGTGTACTAGGTGCTATGTTAAGTGACAGGGTTCAAAGAAAAAGTCAAAACAATCCCTGCTCTCAAGGAGCTTATATTCTAATGAGGAAGATACCGCATAAATCAGATCATACAAGACAAGTAAGGAGGCCAAGAAGACAACAGCAGGAAGTAGAGATGAGAGGAGAGTTCAGGGCAACACTAATGAATTGTGTTTCAGCTGCCCTGAGTTCGAAATGTTTATGGGGCATCCAGTTTGAAATGTCTATTGGGTAGCTCATAATGTAGGGTGGGAGCTCCGGAGAGGGACTAGGGCTGGATAAATAGACGTGAGAATCATTGATAGAGGTAATCATTGACCCCATGGGAGCTGATGAGATAACCAAGGGCAAGAGAAAAGGGCCCAGGATTGAGCTTTGGACGCTGCTCACCATTAGCTGCTGTGACACAGATAAATTGGAACTGAGGAGCGGTTAGACCCAAGAGAAAGTGGTTAGAAGATTCCAGAGAGAAAGGAACGTCCAGAGGGAGAAACCTTGCAAGACATAGGTCTTGAAGCCACTTAAGTACCAGTTGGCCAGTGGCTTATAACCATGGTTGGAGTTGTTGCTGGATTCTGTTTCAATACTTCTATTGGGCCTGTCATGATTCCTTGAGGTTTAATGTTGCTTTTCCTGTAAGAATCAATGACCTGTCCCAAACCTGATTCATATTGCTACATTTGCGATTTCTTTATTTTTACTTCCCCTCCTTTTTGGAGAATTCCCCCCCCCCCAGATTTGTAAGCCATAAGTGTATAGAATATGTATTACAATACTTAGCAACTTGGCCTGAGCTGCTGCGATGGGGGCTGTCACATGGTGAGACCGAGAATGGGGAGCCCAATTCCCTAAGGAGAAGTCAGGCTTCCCTGGAGCTGAACCAGGGCCAGCTGCAGGGCTTAGCTAATGGTCCCTTCTCAGTCTTCATCCTTTCCTTTAAAACTGACCACTGTTGGCCACCCTGCCCTCCGGGGATTGGGTGACTCTGCACTGTCCTCATTCTCCTACCTGCCTGCAGGCTCCTTTTCAATCTTCTTTGCTGTCTGATCACCCTTGTAGGTGTTCCCCAAAGCTCTCGGTGAGGGCTTCATCTACTGTTTACATTCTGTCTCTTGGTGACCTCGTCAGCTCCCATGCATTCAATGATCATCTCTCCACCAATGTTCCCAGATCTGTCCATCCAGCCCTAATCCAGCTCACACTCTCCAGTCCTGTTTTCCAGATGGATGTCTTGTATATCAGCTGTTCATACTCTATATACATTGGTCTTTCATACTCAACACATCCAAAACAGAACTGCTTATCTCTATCCCAAATCCTCTGGTCTTCTGAACTTCCCTGTTTGAGTTGAATGTGCCACCATCTTTCTGCTCACCCATGTTGGCAGCATCTTCGGATTGTCCTTAACTCCTCACTTGCACTCCTTCTGCATATTCTATCATTTGCCAAATCTTGTCCTTTCTCTTTCCACTACATCTTTTAGATACATCCTGTTCTCTCCACTCACCCATCCGCCACCCTGGTCCAGGTCCTCATCCCCTTTTACGGGACCATTACGATAGCCTCCTAATTGGCCTCCCTCCACTAAATTCACTCTTTCCACTCCAATCCATCCTCCACACAGCCTCCAGAGTGATTCTCCTGAAGTCCAGACTGGAGCAAGTCACCCCACTGCTCCACAAACTGCAGTGGCTCACTCTTGCCTCCAGGATTATATATAAACTCCTGTGGCATTTAAAGCAAGAGCAGCTGAGCCCTTGTTCCTTTGCAGCCTTCACACACTCTCCAATCCAACCAGTGCCTGGTTTGATGTTTTTCTTATGTGATCCTCCCTCTTGTGTCTCCATGCTTTTTACACTGGCCATCTCCTATTCCTGAAGTGCCCTTGCTCCTCACATCCAGCTTTGGGAATCCCAATTTTCCGTCTGTGTACAATTCAAGTCCCACCTTCTGTCTGGAGTGTTTCTTTATCCCCCAACCCCTCCTCCCATAACCCCCTCTATAGCTAGGTCATATCCTCTGCACACTTACACATCTGTGGTTCTGCCCTCGGTGAGTGCATGTGAGCCCCTTGAGGCCAGGCACTCTTACAGCAGTGCTCATCATAGTGCTCTTCTTGGGCACTTCTTGGGCAGGGTCTATGTCTTCTTCATTGCTGTGTCCTGCATAATGCGGAGCATGGGACCTTGAGTGTCGTGAGAACTCAGTACATGTTGAATGAATTAAGCTGCCTCCAGATTCACTCTTTTGCCCAGCGCCATGGCATTGTCGCTCAATGACAGAGAGGCAGGGGATCGCCATTGGTAACATGGATAGATAGTGACACCTAGGAGGAGGAGGGTCTTCTCAGCAGCTGCTCTGAGTTGGTTTTGCATTCTGGTTATCATCAAAGTGTTTCGATAGGGCACCTTTGTCAAGTCAATGTGACAGGCTGATTCTTAAAGAAGGAGATGATGAAACTGAAGTTGTGAACGAGTCTTTCCACTCTAAAACCATTAATGATTGAGCCTGCTGGGAAATAGTGCTTGGAGATCAAAAAAGCCAAACGAAACTAGACTCAGCCTTGATTTCATTTTGATCTCAGTGTGCTCTGGCTAAAAGCCCAATAGCTGTGCTCCAGCAAGGCATAAGGATGAACATATTCCTGTAGGTCTGCATATTAGCTTAAGTACCATTTTATGCCTAGACCAGAGATCTTTCCACAGAAAAGTATTAACTAAGCATGGTTCCCTAGTGTGACTGAGGCCCAAGATATAAGGAATTCAGATGTTCCTGTGAAATGCAAATACAATTTCACTTATTAACTGGCACTAATGTCCTATAATCAGGGTATAAGTGTTAGAAAAACAATTATTTTCTCTGAACTGTAAATTCACTTGTTTGCTAACTATCATTCCTAGCTATCACACTTCCTCCTTCCACATTCTCACTGAAATAATAGGAAAAGTATGATGCTGCCATTCATTTTTTCCCTAGCTATGTTACGTCTTCCCTTTTCTTCCACACAAGCCACAATAATAAATTCTGACAGTGGCACAAAGCCTTCAGGTTGAAAGCAGTGCGTTGTCTCCTAAAATGATAAGTCCTCTTAGGCTTTTGTTCGGCCCTTCCCCACCATCCATCCCCCAGGAGCTCCACACCAGCTTCTTGGAGGCGACTTGCCCAGGTTAGCTGTGGGGTGTTACGTAGAGCCTTTGGATGAAAGAGAGAGAATCTAACCGCACCATCAAGACGTGGGGCATGACACAAGCAGCTCCCAGAACAGGCCTTTTATGCAACCACTGAGCCAATCCCGGGTGGCAGGGAGGTCACACAACCGATGGCAACTTTCTCATACAACAAATCCAAGTAACTTATTCATGATGGTCTCTGTTACAGTCAGGGAGAGACTGAGAGGTAGAAAGGCAAGGAACGGGGTCTGGGCAGGGATCTGGCAGAGAGAATGCTTGGGCTCTTCTCCCAATCTTCATGCCCAAGCCATTATGGCTTGGGTGTGTTGGGGTTGGGGTTGGGGGGACAAGGCAAGGATTATTTGGCTGCATAAATGCTTGAAATCTGACACTGAGCCAAACAAAGTCACAACAGAGTCGCCCCAGTAAGAGGAGACGGTACAGAGGAAGGGGTAGGGAAATGGAATGACAGGGGATTTAATGTTTGTTTACGCTTCCTGCCTTTGTGCCTGGAGAAGAAAAATTGAATTAAGGGATGTATCACTTTAAAATAAACCAAAGGAGGAGAAAAAAAGCAAACAGAATCATAAAGTCAGAGAACCCTTGGTTCCATGGCCACTAACTCTTGGTGGGAGGCTCTCCGAGGCAGGGACGAAATGGGAACCCTGTGGTGTCAAGTGTTAAAGCTGGATGAAGCCTATCTTTCACAAAAGGAGACAGGCCACTGATCTCAGGGCCATCAATGATCCCGACAGCAAGAAATAAGAATGGGCAAGTCAGGAGGGAGATGAGATCGGAAGGAGGTGACAGGATGATAGCATATTGCACTAATGCTGGGCCAGGCCCAAATCTCTGGGTCGTCCTGGGAGGTTGGGGGGGGGCGGTGGGGAGGCAGGATGATGTGCTCAGAAAGGAGGGGAGATTATTGAAGAGTTTGAGAGAGAGAGATGACTGGAACCTAATAAACTACACACACTGCTGTTGATCGGTTCACGAGGCCCTGGACAGTGAAACGTGGAAGAGGGGAGAGGACATAATGGACCCCCAAATTGAGTTTGAGTTATCTGTTAAAATATGAGGGAGAAAAGGCAGAGTAATGTGCCAGCTGGGAGGAGTTCTGGAAATGAGATGGTACCCAGGAAGAGGTAGAAGGTATTACTGGAAGAGATTTGTAGTGGAATAGGAGCCAGGGCTAGGTTTGGCCCCACCTCGACTCCAGGGGGCGGGTGGCAAGACTCCCCTTGGATGTGCTGTCTGTGTTTGATGCCCATCCTCCCTTGAATAACCCTGGACTGTGGCTCCCTCTCCAAGATGAATGCTGGCCTGCCGGAATTGCTCTGTGCTCCTATTAGCCTGGCTCCTGAGAAAAGAAGCAACACCATTGGTGTTTTCAGTGCAAAGGAACATGGGTTTCCCCCAATACCTGCCATGCTATGGTGGCTTGTGCTCCTGGCCAGCAGGCTGACCTAGGCTCGACCTCATTCTGACAAGTTTGGCACGTTGGAGCTGTGACCAGAGAATTTGACTTCAGACCTTGATTAGAAGCTTGTCTTTGCTTATCTTTATAGAGTAGTAGCAGTAACTTGAAATGCTTACCATGCATTTCTCAAAATCCAGATTACTAAATATATTGGTGATTTAGCTAGTTACCTCTTCTGAAATGGGCAGATAAGTAAGCCTTAATTACATAATGAAGTTTCCTTGGAAATATCCCCATTCTTAAGTCCGTTAAGTCTTGACAGACGCTAGGTGGAAAGTTCCCATATGGGACTCCCAGATGTGCCACATGAGAACATGGCTGGCATTTAAAGGATGAGGGAGTCCTGGGTTAGCTCTGTCTACTTCCCCTGGCAAGTTCTGTTATGTGTGGCTCAGTCTTAGGTGGGGGATCTGGAAGGACCTGATGGCCTCTTTGGCTTGGAAGGAAAGGGCAGTTGTGTGTGTTTTACTAATATCAAGTGAAGACCGAGCCCCTCCAGCGGGGTTCCACCTCAGTCCAACAGGGATTGGGCCACCTGCCCGGTGTAGCACATGGCATCCAGTTGTCAACATGGGGAGGCCTCATGAGCCCAAACCTGGCTCACAGTCATGGAGGAAAAGGCCCCCTTTCTGGTACTTGTCTTCTGGTGAACAGCCTCTGGTGAATACACTGAGGAAGAGTCCATGAGCCTTGGGACAAGGAGGAGATCATTCTCATAGACAAGTGGCCTTGCTGTTGCTCTCAAGACCTTAAGATGCAGCAGATTTTTCAGTACCTATGGGCCCACTTGAGAGCAAGGAATCTGAGTCTAATAGTGTCGTGTGTTAATAACCTTGCATGAGCTACTCAATTGCTCGTGCATAAATGCTCAGGGAATATTTCAGCTTTATCTACAATCTTGGAGAAATTTTCTGAGTTTTACTTGTCATGTGTCTTTACTGGTTCGAAATGGCAGCCACTCTAGAATGTTGTACCCATCGGGAGTGTATTTGGCTTCATTGCCCAAATGGCATAAATCAGTATTTTCTTTTATTATGAATCCAATCGAAGCTGTGGGATAGCTAGCTCCCTAGAGAGACTTCAACCAAATTCAGCATTTACGGCATGCCTACTATGTGTAAGCAACAGGGAAGGAAGGTGGATGTATTCTGTCATTGGCAACAGGCTGACTTTGGAAAACAACTCCTTGGCACATCCTGAGAGGTTCAGCTTCCAAGTGCTGCTCCCTGAATTTGGGACACAAAAGCATTGGCGAGACAGCCCCACAACCACGTCAATTGCAGTCAGGAAATGACGCTTTGAGAACAAATGAAAAGAGATGCTGGCACTTTTTTCCTTATAGTTCTTAAACATAATCTGGTTATTTCCTTTCATGTCAGCAGTCGGGGGCTAGAGACAGCCATGGTTTCTGACAAATGCCTCCCCCCATGCATATACAAAGGTCTACTAATATAGCATTAGAGGCAATAGCCTTGTTCTTCGGAGAAGGCAGGGATTCGTTTCCCCATTTGTTAGAACATCGCATGGGCTGTGCATACAAGCCCAGCCAGGAAAAAATGGCTCAAGTGCCCAGTCACTCTGGCTTGTCAATCTCTCTGGCTTGACAGGTTCTCTGTATTTTAAGCTCCTCTACCATGATGCCAGCCCACACAGCCACCTGACTGACCACAAGGGCAGGAGGAGGACTTTTTTCACCCCTTCTACCTTGGAAAACACCACAGGCTCATCCACCACTTCAGAATTCCTACTTTACCTGCACTATTGAGCAAAACCCTCCAACTCCCATCCATCCAAGCCCCGCTACCCCTTCTTTTTCAGGCCGAAGAAACATATAGGCTGGTGCTATTTCAAGGCAACTGGAAAGTTTTCCTTTCCACAGGCCAGAAATGGCAAATTTTGAGAATTCAGCTCCTCCACATACGCATTTTCATCTGAGACCTCTGATTGAGTGTTCTGTCATCTCCTGAGAGAAAATAAGGGGCTCAGGTTCTTTCTCATCCAAATTCAGGCCTCTCTGTATGCATCGCCAGCCTCCCCTACACAGGTCCGGGAACTTTCTTATTTGTGGGCACAGAAAATAGAATGAGGCTTGTGGGTAAGCAAATCTTTCCAGCACAGGAATGGGAAATGAAAGAAAGATAGCGCAGTAATTAACACAGATGAAAATGGTTTCATGTTCTCCCCCAGATTTCTCGTGGGTGATAAATAGCCTTTGCTGGAGAGATTTTCAAGCTGGAAATCTTCATACCACTTGCCTCTATTTTGCAATGAAATTAGAGCCCAAATATAACGATGTCTGTTATTTATGATAATAACAGAGCAGCAGCCCCAGTCCCTGTGTGAACCTGGGGCCCTCAGGACACTGATTTGAAAGCTGTTCTCTCCATCAAAGTGCACAGTTAAAGCTCAATCCTGGAGAAGGACTGGGCAAATCCAAATCCTTCCCTTCCTTTGGTGGGGCAGTGGGTACTGTACTTCCCAAGTGGATTGGTTAGAGCTATTGTACTGATTGCTTTATTTTCTTTGTTACAAGGGCAGGGCAGCTGATTAGGAGTGAGGGAAAGGACCTATTTGGAAATTAAGGTGATGGAAAAGTCAAAGATTTCTATACAGTTTTAAAAAATAAAATCAATCACAAATATGTGCATGGTTAGCCATGAGTAATGGACCTGATCCAGTCTTGAAAAGTATATGTTGTTTCTTTGGTCTGTATACTTCAAGGTGCGCACAGGCTCCAGTCTCCTTGGCCCCCTTTTCACATACCTGCAGTGGAAATGGCATCTAGCTCTAGGGGAATATTTCCAGGTGAGAGGGGTTGTGATTGTGTTGGTTTATTTAATCAAGGCAACTTAATCTCTGAAAAATTCAAATCCTTTGGAAAAGGGCTCTGGATCCTTGGAGAGGCACTCTCCAGGCACTAATGCTCCCTCCCAATGACTCCCCCAAATGCTAGTAAGAAGACCAGAGGGCCATACACCAGGGGAGCTGCCATCATTTTTCCAAAGGGTTTAATCTGTCAGATTATATCCCATATCCTTCCCTCAAAGATATGACCTCACTCACCATGATATACTTAGAAGAACACTGATTCAACTTGTTTATCTAAGCAATTCAGTTCAGGGAACATTTGTGATTGCCTACTATGTGCAGAACCCTCATCAAAGTGTTAAAAAATACAAAATTGAGATAAAACAGGTCCCTCGTGGAGTTGACCCCTTGGTGGGGGAACACACACACACATACAAACACACACACACACATAACTAAGACAACACACAAAACCAAGCTTAAGAGTGGAGGTTGGGAAGGAACAGAGAGCTGGGACTTGATGGGTAGGAAAAGAAGAGACTGCTGGCTTGGGTAATGTTCTTTCACTCATTTTTCTTGATCCTTAAGGGCTGATTTGCTGCCTCTTTACCATGAGGAGATACCAAAAGACCCCCAATATTCCAGTTCTCTGAGGAGGAAGTGGACCAGATAAATGAATCCACCTTCTGTTCATTAATGTACAAAGTAGTCCCATTCTCCTCCCTTCCTTGGAGCACATCATCAATCATCCTTCCAAAATCTATGTGCAGCTGTGCCAGGCACACTGCCAAGCATTTGAGAGACAGAAAGAGGCAAAAATCAGTCCTGCACTGCATAAGTACTATGTAACAAGAAGACAGAGAAAGAAATATGCACAAAGTCCTACAAAATTTGAAAGGGAAAGGTCATTAGGTCCCTTACTAGGAGAATCAAAGGAACCTTGGATTTGGATTGAAAAAAATGGCTAAGAAATCAAAGAGTTAGCTAGGTGTGTAATAAAGCCCTGAGTTCCATTCCTGTCTCTGATCCCCTGTCCCCAGTCACAGTGCTCAGGAAGCTGTGGAAGACTTATCGGTGACAGGGGAGGTGTCACACTTCATTGGGAGAAGGCATTTCCAAAACAGGAGTTGTCTCTAGTAGTTAAAATACAAATCTAGTACCCCCAAAAAAGAATTTGGTAGGTAGGTCTTGGTGGCAAGGGCTAGGTAGGAGGCATCCCAGACATATGATAGTGTGAACAATGTTTCAGAGGGGATAAAATAGGGAGGCCTAGACACTTAGAGACCACTGAAAGGGAAGAAAGGATGACAAACAGGGAGTCTGGAGACTAAGTTATTATTACATGTGGCCTTGGATCTGCTTAGGCAACTTATTGGTTTTCTGGTGACTCCTGAAACTTCCTGCAAGAGAGGGTAGTATCTGTTATACGCTGAGAGCCATACCTTTGGCACAACCCCACCAGGAGTGAATGAAACTATGCTACCTTCCATTTAGGTGGTTGTGTTAGAATGTTCAGGGACCAGTCAGTTCAATGCAAACAAGTTAGCCAATTCAATTCAGTAGGGAAGAAGTGATTAATTAAGGCAGAGAAACATAGTGACCGGGGGGCAAGGCTTGGAGTCGGGAGAGGGGATATTAACTTGGGAGAACAGCATGTATCCTGCTTGGGAGCCCCAAACAGGTAAGTGCTATGTACTAGAGCCCACTGTGCAGAAAACTGAATTAGGGAGGGTAGCAGACTCAGCCTCTGGGCAATAAAAGTAGAGACAGAACTCTATCTGCCATTCCCCCAGTGAAGCATTCTAACTATGGATAAGATCGTCTTGAACCTGCTACTTGCCACAACATTCTATTGCCCAGCGTGGTAGAGAGTGGATGTGTGGGAAAAGGCCTGCTATTTTGAAAAGAGCAAATTTCCAGAACCTAGAATGAGAACATGAGAGTAAGTCAGTGGTTTTCCAGCTGGTTTTCCTATCCCACCTCCCACATACACATCCTACACCATTCCTTTCAGCCGCTAATATCCTTTCCCCCTCCAGCGAGCACCACAGGACAGCAGCTGGTTTTTTTAGTACTGATGTGGAAGGAACGTGTCTCCTTTTAGACATTTGGTATCTTGTTTTACAGGAGCTCAGTAACCCTGCAGAGGGTGGCAGTCCTCAGAAGGAGCCCATGCCCAGTGTTGGCTTGGATGCCTCCTCACATTCTCAGCTCAGATTTTCCGCAAAGGCAAAGGCTGAGTCACTGTGAGGCCTAGCATTTTGCTTACCTTCATTTCCCTCTTAAGAAAGGCTTTATTATGTCCTTTAAGCAAGAAACTGAGAAATGAGCCTGAGTCTCTTACCCTTCTTTACATGACAAACCAGAGGCAAACCTTTCCTGAATCCCAGGCACTACTGACCAGACAGGTTGGCAGTGGCCATTAGTTGACCCAGTACTGACTGAAACCCGCCCCCCCGCCACATTCCAGAAGCCCATCAATAGAGCTTTTATCCCACTGGCTTTTCTCTTAAAATGGGCTGTAACATCAGCTTTGAAGAAGAACAAGCATCTGTGTCCACATCCTAACGCCTCTGCCAATCCCAGAGATCTCAGCTTCAGCCCAGGCCTCCGTTTTGCAGCAGTGCTGGGACTCACTGTGAAAGCCACAGGCGAGCCAGCCTTGCTGATAGTGCAGGGCAGCGGACCACGACAGCCACGGCCACTGCGGCCACTGCCAGGGAGGTCTCTGGATGCCATCGTCTTCCTTCTCGGGCAGCCTCCCCCCCACCCCCAGGAGTAGTACTCTCTGGCATGAGCCAGGTCGGCTGCTTTTGTTCCAGCATAAGGAGGAGGGAGATAAACACAGAAAGAGGCCATCTCCTTCATCCCAGGAAAGCTGCAGCAATCAAGGCCAAGTGCTCCTCTGGTCAGGAGCAATGATGGATCTGTGGCAGAGGCCTGAGATGTGGATAAGAAACTAAAGGCTCTTGTGACCACTGGGATTCCTGCCGAGTGAGGACCATCGGTATCCCAGGCTCCATTTCCGCAGCATCCACTGAAGTATCCGCTGACAAATAAAAGCCCAGTTGGAAGCTCTGCTTCCAAAGGATGATAAAATTTATAACTACTGCCCAATTACAACAGGCTTAAGTACAATGCAATAATCTATTGATTATGCTAATGATGCCCTCAGAATTAAGATGAAAATATTTGCTAGGATTCTAATTTGTCAGATGTGCACATTGATTTGAAAAAATCAATCCTACATAATATGGGGAGCATGTACGTAAAGGAGAACTTCATTGCAGTAGCATCTCCCATCATGCATCTAAGATATTTCACTGTGGGTTGTGTTACATGACGTTCTAACCCCTTGACAAAGCACATAATGAACTCGTACCACACAAAGAGACATGATTAACCTATTTCTAATTACCTTTGGCAATCCGATTACAACCGAGTTCTTCCTGAGCAATCACATTTTAATTTGTGGGAGTGGGATCACTAAGACTTGCTGAGCATGCTCCACCCCCAGAGCCACACAGTAGGAAACAAAGAAAGCGCTCAGGTAGGAGGGCCTCAGAAACAGGGCTCCTTCAAGGGACCCCAGGAGCTTCTGTCATGGCCCTGGGGACCTGCTGACTCGCTTTCTGCATGGATTCTTGACCCAGTTTGCATGCCTAGTTAAGAACTGAAATTGTTTGACACTGGCAAAGTGCCTCCAACTCAACTACCAGACAAGACCAAAGGAGGGAAATGAGGCATAAATAAATTCTCTTTGTCCAGGCTATAGACGCAGGGGTAGGGAGGGCAATTTCTAGTTAATCTTCCAAGAGACCTCAGCTGCTGTTCCTGCCCCTGCTCACAGGGAGACTGCTGGGAGGGATGTGAAGGACTCAGGGCATTTCTTCCCCTCCCACAGAAGGAGTTTGTCTCTGATTACTCGTTTGTGATGCATGAATGACTGGATGGGGATTCACATCAGAAACGATATCAGAAAATCATCTAAGACCCCCACTGTACGAGAGCAGCCCTACTTTATTTGGAACACAGAGCTCATCCCTTTTTCCCTGGAGTTAGCTAGACTCATCCACCAAGGGCATCATGAAAGCTGGTCAGGAGGCCACTTGCCTAACCAATCACTCAGAGTCCTCATCCTCAGACATTACAGGACAATATGCATTTCGTACTTGACTTTAGAATTTTACTGTGGGCTATTTCCAAGCTGGGTTAAAGGGAGCAGCAGAGGGCAAGACCCTCGAGTACTTTTGGAGAACTCCACATGAGACTCCCAAGCCTTTGAAGTCATGGGAGAAACACCCATCTCCAGGGTGAGATGATGGAAAGCAGGTACAAAGATCTCTGGTTGGGGAAGAGGGAGCCAGGAGGAAGGGGAGAAAGGTACATTCCAGAGGCAAGTTTTACCATCTTGAAAAGGGTCTCCTCAGGAAGTGAGCCAGTGTTTCCTGGAAGCATGTGGCTAATTATCACTGTGCACTTGTTTCACCCTCATGGATAACTCTGTAGAGAAGGCAGGGAGCTAGTCAAAGCTTATGTTGTCCCCAAGAGTGTTGGGACCATGAGGAGAACTGGATGATAACTGGTTTCTATCGCTGATTGCCCAGCTATCTGCTCAACTACCAACTCCTCAGCCATCAGCTTGGAAATTTCTAATAGGAGAAGATAAATTCAGGACTGCAAACATTTTTTGAATGTCTTTGAAAAATGGCCTGGCTCATAGTATGTTTCCTCTTCTTTCTAGATTTACATGCAGCACAATATGTCTCTCTTTCAAGAGAAATCCAGAACGAAATCTTCAGAGATTTGCGGCTGGAGAGATGGTACCTAGGCAAAGCAAAGTATCCAATCACCATGGGCAACTGCAAAGACATCTTGCCCACTCAAAGCTTAGCTCTTTGGTGTTTTCATTCCGCATTTTCCTTTTTTCTCCCACCTTCCCCTTTCCCCCTCTGCTGGCTTCTTCGAGCTGCAGTAAATCATGTTGTGAAATAAGATGAGTTGAAATAGCAAAAGCATTAAGATTTCACATTCTGCTGCATAACAATCAACTGCCTTCTGTTGGAATTCAGGCTTGTTAGGAAAGCTCACAAATATTATCGTCTCCTGTGGTGGCAATTTACTCTCCATCCAGAAAAGTGGCTTTTATTAGAGAGCCAACATCGACCATGCCTTGAGAACTGCAGCTGTGGTCCCTTACCCCTAATACTGGCTTCTTCGCTGCAGGATGTCCGTTTTGTATCTGTGAGTCACAGAAATGATATCTGTATCCAAGGCGTTCCCTTAATGAAGTGATAACAAAGATATTTCAAGAGGAGATTTGCCTCACAAAAACAGGGCTATGCCTAGGATGGGGCAGGTGCCCACGGCTGCCAAATGTGATCTGAAGTGCAACAGCAGGCTGTCGGAGCCACAGAATGGAGGGAGGGAGAGAAGGAGGAGAGGAGGAAGAAGAAGAGGAAAGAAGAAGGAGGAGGGGATTAGAGATTCCCAGATCCAAGGTTCTTAATGACATATTGAAATACAGAATATGGTACCCTCTTGTCCTTCAGTACAACCCTGGGAATTTGAGGAAATGTTGAGATGGGAGGAACAGAGCACATTCTCTAAGTGGAGGACCCGGAGAGGGGTGGAAAGAAGGCTCCTAGGTGTAGCGGAATGTTTCATGTCTTTGGTCTGCCCAGGGATCGAGAGACCTTACAGAGGCCTCTATGGAAGAGACATAAACTTTTCCAGCTTGTCTTTAAGAGGCAAGATTCCCACCCCTACCCCCCAGTGGCTGACCAGCATGAGTGGAAAGGAATGAATAAACATGGTGACTCTGACTTAGTGTTACAACTAAACTCAAAACCAAGTTACTCCCTAAATCTGACATTTGGTATATCATGGATCCTTAATGATCCCTAGTTCAGGATCAGAAGGGGGAAAGGTTATAAATTGACAGATCAGGGGGATAATATGCTGATTAGGAACCAGTCTTTATTTCCCTAACAAGCAAACGGTTAACTAATTGGGATTTTGACCAAGCTTAACCTGAGAGCTATGGTGGAACCAAGGCGTACTTTTGATTCCTGCCACTAAATCCGGAGCCTGCTGATTGTGAAGTCTTTCTCCTTGGCCATACGTGGAAACTCGGGAGCATGGGAGAAGAGGCACATGTGGCTGGTCTAGGAGGTGGAATTTGAGTCCAGGCCTCCCTGACTCCAAGTCCGGCATCCTTGCCCCTGGACCATGCTGAATCGCATGTTGGGATGTTCGGGCAGAAATCAAGAAAGGAGCTCAGACTTTTAAGCTACAGATGTAATGAGGGCTTCAAACCCCAACAACCAATCCAGTAAGCATTAATTAAGCACGTTTTATGTGCTAGGCACCATACTGAGTGATGGGGCTCTAAAGACAAAATATACAAAAAAGAATCTCTTTTCTCATGAAGTTTACATTCTGCTGGGCATATACAACATATAATGAGAAAGGTAAACCTATATATAGACATCTTTAAGATTCTCATTTCTCTCCTGCGGCCATCTGCACTGGCTGTGCCTCATGCCTAGCATGCTCTCCCTTTTCATCTTTGCCTCCTAGCATCCCCAGCTTCCTTCAAGTCCTGGCTAAAATGCTGCCTCCTACCTGAAACCTTTCCCAATACTTCTCTATCTTCTTGCCTTCCCTCTGTTAATAGAAATAGGAAATATTTCCTATTTATGCTATATATAGCTTGTTTATATGTATTTGCTTGCTTATTGTCTCTCTCATTAGATCATGAGCTCCTTGAGGGCAGGGACTGCCTTGTGCCTCTTTTTGTATCCCCAGCATTTAGCACAATGCCTGGCACATAGTACAACCTTAGCAAAAGCTTATTGACTCTGTCTTTTTGGTATCATAGAATCTGAGAGCAAGAAGAGACCTCAGGGTCCATCTAGTCTAAGCCATACATGCATGCCCCCTTGAAGAGAACCCAGTTCAAGGCCCAACATGAGATTGAGCATGGTCTAGGGGCAAGGATGCTGGACTTGGAGTCAGGAAGGTCTGCCTCCTATACCAGTCATGTGACCCTCAGCCAGTTGCTGATCCTTTTTGTGCCTCAGTTTCCTCATCTGTAATATAAGGAAGTTGAGTTTGGGTTTTTTTGGGGGGGGGTTCCCATGTTTATTGGAAAGAAGACAAAAGTAAACATTAAACAGCTCATCTTGGTGTTTTGAAGTTCATCCCAACTGTAGGCTGGTTAGACAAACTGCTGAAGTCCAGGAGTTTCAACATTTCCTTAGTATCAGGGTCCACTTCAAAGCAGAAACCTCAGGGACATAGCTATCCCTGCTTTCTCTTTCTTCTTCCTGCAGTTTGATGGAGATACTTCTCACAGGGCCTCTCTGGATCCACTTCTTGTTGCGGAGTTTCTTGCTGGGGATGATGGTGATTTCCTTACACACACACTTGTTGTTATGGAAGTCATTGCCCAGGTGTGTGTAGGACTTTTCTATGATGACTCATGCCGCCTTCTTCATGGTCTTATTATGAACATGATCCATGTTGGCTCCGAAGGGTGAAGGGAGCAGAGGCTCCATTAGAATGGCATTTCCTTCAGGACACCCACTGTGTATTGGCCCTTGTTTGTACCCTCAGCATAGTGCCTTGTATACAGTAAGCAATTAATACATGACCTTTGCAAACAGCAGAGACTAGGTAAGTCATTTGGGACAGAGAGGAATAGGAAAGAGCAAGTAAAGTCAGGAAGAGAAGCAGGTTGAGGTTGAGGGTGGAGCCAATGAGTCAATGAGATTTTAAACTTGAGTTATTGGTCCAGTCACCATTCTGTCAATATTTATTGCACACTTGCTCTGTTTAGAGCATTATGCTAGGCTCCGGGGGAGATACCAAGGTAGGACAAGAGGAGACAGAGATTTCCTATAGATGGTTGGAGTTCAACAGTCAGGACTAGAATTGTCAACCTGGGAATCCACAAGTGAGTCATTGCAGTGTTCAATTCCAGGTGGTCCTTTTGGAGATAGGGGCAAGTTGCCTGATGTTCCTACTAGTAGATTGCTACCCATCGTCACAACTAGAAAATGAAGAGTTCCACCTCCTATCTCTTTTCATCTTGTGCTCATTGCTTGACTTTCCAAGAGAATGAAGGGCAAACAACACCTTTTCAAGAATGTCCAATGCCCTTCACACGTCCACTCTGGGCAGTATCACCAAAGGACCTGGATTCACATCTTGCCCTTGGGGGTTAGGTTCTGGGCATATAAAGACAAAGACTGGTAATTAAGAAATACTTGTTGATGGGTTGATAACCTCAGAGACTATAAATTCTAGTCTGTATTTGACAATTGAGATAGAAATATAATGAAAAGCTTAGTTGGATTTTTTTCATTAATAACAAGGCACCATCTTGAAATCATAGCAAATGCAAAATCCCTTCAGTACTAGTGGTGTTTTCATCTAGTTTGACAAAAGGAAAAATGCTGTATTATCCTTTAATTCTCATCCAGTACCTTATGGATGCACAAGTCCATCGGTGCTATTTAACAAAGCCACAGTCCCAGTTCGAAGGCAGTGTATCTTCTCCCAGGGAGAAAAAAAGAAATGCCTTCCCAAACATCAATTAGAAACATTTATTAGTGCTATGCGATTGACAATTCACATTTATTTCCAAGAAAATAGAATGACCCTTCTTCAGGCTGGAATGCTTAAAAGGCTGCAGGTAGGCAGAACACTCCAGAGTAATTGCTCAAGACAACTGACCTTTGGATTCTAGCATTAGTCAGTTTCAGGAAGAGAAAGGAGCAAGACTTATTCAAAGCTCATCCTTAGATTTCTTTCGTGCCCCTCTAGTTTAACCCATCAATATGCGCTATGCATCGCTATTGATTGTCTTAATAAATGAAGGAAAATTAGGCATAGAAAATGGCTTGGAGAATGATTACCTATTGACCAAGTCTATCCAAATAGCGTCTGTATAGCTATATCTAGCCTTTTAGCTAAGAATATTGTTCTAGATGTAAGACACGCCCCCCCTTTTGGACTTGACTATATTTCCATTTCTCTCTTTTTTAAAAAAAAAGTCATGAATTTTTTTCCATCACAATCATTTTCCAATACATTCTCTCATTAAACCCTGTTTCATAATAATGAAAAAGTTAAACCAAACTTACCAATCAAGCAACCATTCTTGATGGTGCATGTCCAATGCCACACCTGTACTCCCCAATTTTTTTCCAAGATGGACTGTGTGTTTCAACCTCCATTCTTTAGAACCCAGTTAATCTGATTTCATCTGTTTTTTAGTGTGTTCTATTATTGTGATCATGGTGGATACTCTTCCCCCAATTCTGCTCTCTTTGAGAGGTAACCTGGGGTCAGGAAGACCTAAGTTTGAATTCTGCCTTTGGCACTTAACTAATTTGACTGGGACAAGTCGATGAACTTCTGTGAGCCTCAGTTTCCTCATTTATAAACTTATAGAAATGATCAGCCCAGTAGGATTTCCTTCTCCTTTCTCATATGGCTTGGATTTCTTTCATGAAATTTCTTTATTTTGAGAACTATTCATTCCATGTAGTTTGGAAATTGTGAATGAGTGTTCAGTATGTCAAAATCTATTAAAAATATTGTTCTTAAATTCTTATGGGTCATTGTTGTGGCTGGGTGATTGATTGTGGGCTATATTTTTATTGGTATGGTGCTGTTTCCAATTCATCTTATTTGTAGAATTCTCAAGGATATTTTGAGGTTTGGGTTTATAATATGGGATCTTTCAGTTCTTGGTCAGCTGGTCAAGAAATATTTATGAAGCACCTACTAAAAATAAAAACAAAGACTGCCCCTGCCCTCAAGGAATTTACAGTCTGATTGGGAAGACAACACACAATAGGAAACTGAAAAGTGGAATGGAGGAGACCTGTACCTGATACAGGGACAGGGTGAAGAGTGCCAAAGAAATCCCAAAGCAGTGGAGCTGGTGGGAAATGGGGGGTACCGTGTTGAGCCCTACAGTTAATTCCTGTTACGGATGGCAAGCCTTAGCTACGGAATTCTGGCCATTTGATCATGTCCTTCTAAGTATTCAGTAAATGCTAAATATTGCAACCTACAGTGTTATCTTCCATAGTTTCCACCCTTTCCTTGCCAAGTCTACATCAAGCAGTAAATCTGAACTCCTTAATGATGAGCTTTCTGTAGTTTCGGGTAGTAATGACCTGTCTAGATCACCATCATGAACCCCTGTTTCTGTAAACAGATCTGCTTGACTCATGGTCATTTGTTCCATACTACTTCATTTGTTGCTGGAGTTCGGGTGGGTGTCAACCATGGTGGGTCTTTTGGTTCCTTTCTTGGATTTTAGCTGTTTCCAAGACTCTGGCTAGCGGTAAGTCAATATCCACGACATTGTATAAGTCCAGGAAGCATATAGCAATCTTTTGGGAAAGGAAGCATTCGTTTTTCTACAGCTTTCTTGGGATTGTCAGCTTGGTATTCTCTTAGTACTGAACAAGGTTTTGTTGGAATACTTTTGAAATCCATTTCTGCCCGTGATGCATGTTGAGACTGGCATTGTGGAAGTATTAAGTTTTCTCTGACTCAGTAGCAGCTATAGGAAGTACACATGAGAAGCCCCTGGGTTAGAGGCTGGGGGTTGGGGGAGGGAAGCAGTACATGGCACCAAATGTGGAACTTTTGTATTAAAAAAGAGTGGGATTGCCTTGCTGGATCTCTTGCCTTTCTCCCCTCTTGAATGTTGTGGATGTACCTTTTTTTTTGCATTTCCTCCTGTGTCAGATGTGGGAGTAAAGAGAGCAGATTCGGACCAGAACCTTTTACCTGCCATCTTGCTAGAAGAGTCTTCCAGTACAAATAAACCCAATGGGCCATTCCAAGGATGCTTCTAAACTTCCCTGTTATATTGAGGACCCCAAGCATTTGTTAATCAGCTTTCTCTCTTACTGACACCTCCTACTTACTGGGTATGTAGTCTTGGAGTTGTGCAATATACCTTGCCATTCTGTCCTCCTCCTTCCTTCTCCCATGATCCTCTCTGGTCCCAATCTCCCTCCATGGAGCCATTGTTGGCTTGTTCTCAAGTCATGTTGTGAATTTTCCCCTCCCCATTTTGATGTATCAAAACATATATCTTGTGTCCCATCTCTGTGTGTTAACTGACTTATTCTTGATTTCCGATTAAGTAATTTGTGCTGAGGTATCAATGGTAGCTAATAGTTTATTATGTTATCTCTCCAAGATAAAATGTGTTTTTGAACAGAGATGAATGACAGAAATTTCAGATACCCATGACTACATATTTTGGCATGGAGGAGGCTTTTCTTATTGGTTAATTAACTAATGCATTAAATCAAATTAATAAGCATATCTATTTCTGTGTGTATATAAAATCTAGAATATTCTGGATTCTGGTGGGGGGGAGGATACGAAGAGGATAGGATCCCTGTTCTTCATGGTCTTACAATAAAACTGTCTCCCCTATTGAAATGAAGGCAAGCACTACCTCATCGTTGTCTCTGCATCCCTGGTGTCTAGTACAGTGCCCTACTTAGATTGGGTCCAGAGTATTGTTTGCAGTTCAAAGTGACACCGTTAACAGAATGTTAATCATCTCAAAAGTGTCCAGAAAAGGGTAATGAGGATGGTAAAAGGTCTTGAGTTGCCATCTGAGGACTAATTAAAGGAACTGGGAATGTTCACCTTGGAGAAAAGAAACAACGTCCAGGAGCTCAAAGGGCTGGAATAGGGAAAAGAAATCAGATGTGGCCTGTTGGGCTCAGGAGCAATGGGTAGGATTTGCAAAGGGGCCAAATGAACAACACACACTCAGTGGGATTGGGTTGGGAGATGACAGGCTGGGTGACTACTTATTGGGCATTTTGGAGAGAGAATTCTTGTTCTCAGGCAGGCGTTAGCTGAGATGGCCTCTGAAACTCAGTTCTTCTTTCTCCATGGACTGAGAGCTAGTGTTTCCTCATCGCTTCTAGCTTTACCATGCTGAACACTCTGATCTGAGACCAGACCAGCCATTCTAATCTAGGGAGTTCATGGAACTTCCCAATCTATCTTGATCCAGACTCACTCCTTAAAGGGGGTTTGCCTGGATTTTAAGGTAAAGACCAAAAGCTTCATGGGCCTGATAAATACCTAAACATTGTATACACAGTGGATCAAGAGCATCCAGGGTGTCTCTTCCCACCCCAACACAGACGGATCCAGGAAGAATCATTCCAACTGTTAGATTCCATTATTTTCACTGCATCATTTCCTGCATTCCAAATGATTCCTTTTGGCACCGTGTCTTCCCAGGGATGCTATCTCATGACCTGATGAACTCACCTTCTCAGAAGTATCGTTAAAAAGCAAAAAATGACACAAAACTTCTTTTTGTTCAGGTCTTTACTCATTCTAACACCTTTGACTTCTTCAGTGACTGATGTGTGACAATCATTTGCTTAAAAATGAGAACCATTTTCTAAACGTTTTTATTTCTAGTAGTTGGGGAAGATTGCACCAAAAACATAGCTGTTACATGTAACTGATGATTTTACTGAAAACAGTTGACTTCCTATTGAGTAGAAATTGTGAAGAACACAAAGGAAATTCAAACTTCCCAACATGCACCAGGAATGATAAAAACTAGCTTAAATCCATGAGGGGCTGATGGAGAAGATTATCTGAAATCTGCAGAGATTTGACAGTTCTGAAATTCTAGTTTAATCCTTCTCTGTTTTTGTTTGCATTTAATTTCCTAATTTCCAGTGTCAGTGAGGGGGGAAGTACAAGGTGAGGGGAGGCTTGCTCATTTAAAGCTTATTGCACTAAAATAGCTTTTCACAGTCTTCGACAAGCTCTCCTGAAATCACCCAGCATCCACTGGGTTAGCCAATTGCAGCTCAAGTGCTCAGAACATGACTTACAACCTTAATTTAAAGGACTGTTAGAATAGTCCCAATTGACTGAAAGTCCCAATAAGCAGCCTAAATCTTTGAGCAAACGTGGCAATGTCCATCAATGACATGCCTTGCCCTCCAAATACTTTTCCTGAAATTGATGATAAAGTTAGAGTACTAACATGAGGCTGTTTGGAGACCTATGGCCAATGGCCAAATCATGCTGGACCATCTTCACTACTTGTATTTCTGTCTGTTTCCTTACTCACAGGATTCTCGCCTGAATAGTTTTCCTTGGTGAAGGTAATAGTTACAGAATGAATACATATGGGCTTTAAGAAATATCTCTTTCCCTGGCAGTCCCAAGTTTATTATCTGGAAATCTTTGTGCATCTCTAGTTTGACTGGATGATCCCAAAATGGAGGGCTAGAGAAGGTTCATTTTTTTCCTAGGCCTTGCAATTTCTGGACTGAAATACAATCTGAGCATTACCTTTCCACAGTTGCTAATGCAGTTACACTATATGACGTTCCATCCCTACCTGAGTATCTACCTCTGAATGGCCTGTGGAGCCAAGATGCCCAGATAGTATACTGTCCTGTCAACCCTGTAATTCCCACTCACTAATTTCACCCTAGAAAATACACATTCACACAAGCATTTTTGTGTATGTGAACCCCCCCAACACATACACCAGAAAGCATATATAGAGATTTTCATTTGTTTTACAAATACGATAAATGGTGAGGGCAGACGGGTTTTGGATGCTTAAGGTGATACTAATAAGACTGGGCGATAGCCTTAAGCTGCGTGCCCTGGATCATGATTACACAATCCTCTTGAACAGCTCTTTGTGGGATTCAGACCCCCTTGTACTTCTCATGACACTTCACACTTTTTCATTGTCATTTCATGTCTCTCTGTTCTGGTGAGCCACGGTCCGTGATCTTTTATGTGGCCTGTTGGACTTGTTTTGGGGTTCCCTCAACTGCCCCTGTGAAAAACAGTAAACTGAATCGGTAAATGTATGATGTATTCTCTACCTCACCTATCACTCTTTCCCCATCACTCTCCCTCTTCTCAGGCCTCCCTGTTCCCTGAGACAAAACAATATTGAAATTGCCATGGCCACCCCAACCTTCAGCAACCACCACCTGATAAGTCAACATAAGTCGAGGAAGACCCTCCTTCAGCAAAAACAGAATGCCCAGATGATGATTAGCACTTTTTAGCACTAATGGGGTTTTTTTTAAATTAAGGTGTGTACATTTTTTAGATGTGATACCGTTGCACACTTAATAGACTACAGCATAGTGTAAACGTAACTCTTATATGCACTAGGAAACCAAAAAATTAATGTGACTCACTTCATTGCAATATTCATTTTATCGTGGTGGTCAGGAACCCAACCCAAAATATCTCTGAGGTAGGTCTAGATGTGACTTCAGGGTGTATAATGGTATTCATTTAAAACCCCTTTTGATGTTAGCAGTCACTTGGAGGTCCCCAACAGAGATCTTGCCTCTACAGTCAAATTTCTCCTTACTCTTCTCCCTTTCTAGTTAAACAGTCCCACTTCCTTCACCAACTTGCTTTGCTGTGAATATCCCTTTCACTGTTGATACAGCCTTGCCCCTCTGGCCATCCCCTCCATTTTCTTCCTATGTGCTCTGAGACATTTCTTGCAGTCTGATATCCAATCGGCTTTCTCAGCTATTATGTCATCCTATTTAAAGGCTTGTTTGTGTTGTCTTGGCAAGAAATGCAGCTTGTCCCATGGTAAATGGATTTGGAATCAGGCCACGTGAGTCTACACCCACACTGTATTTGGAAACCAGTACACAAGCCCAACTCTGATATTCCCAAAGAAGGAAATTCAGCAAGGGACATAAGCCTAAAAAATAGGAGGAAAACATGTGAGAGACTTTCAAGATTGAACTGGGTCCGTGTAAAGCTTGAGTCCCCACTTACATGGGCTACTTTGTGATTACCGAGGACTGTTACATCATAGATCTTGCCAATAAGAGCTGACGTAATTATCACCATTTTATAGACCTTCCAATAGGGATTGTGCCTTGGCCAAGGTTGCCCACCTGGTAAGTGACATAGGCAGGCCTCCAGCTCCAGAGGGCCTCTGTCAGCTGAACTGACCCCGTATTTTGATTCAACAACCTTCTCTAAGTGAAGAGATTGAATTCCTTGGAGGATTTCCATGACAGCAGATTAGAGCATGAAACCAGCCACTTTTTGGTACACTTAGCAGGGCTGATTCTTAGAGGTCATGCATTCAATTTTGGGCAATTACTGTCAGTTTAAACGTTCAAGATGAAGGAAGATAGTGTGTAATTAATCAAGCAGAGAGGCCCATGAAGCTTTACCACTAAAGATTTAATGGAATGATGGACAGACTAGAGGCTGTGAGAGGGAGTGGCCCAGACTTAGCAGTGGGGAAGGGAGGAGGGGAGCTCTCTATTCTTGGTGCTGGGTGCTAAACCTTTGTGCATTTGATCCTTCTGCTGTACCCTGGGCAGGCGATGAGGCCATGAGTCAGTAGCACTGCTTGAGTCCCATGAAAGACATTGTTCTGAATAGGAGATTCAGATACAAGATTGAGAATGGAAACCTTTCTCTAAAGATCTAGGGGAGAGGCCCCCAGTGGCCTCTGCTCCCTTAAGTATACTGCCAGGCCCAAAGCTTCTAGCTCTGAAAAATGAAGGGAAAGGGCATTTGGCCGGCCTGGGTATCACTGGCTTTTCCCAGTAACATAGAACCTCAGAGCTGGAAGGGCCTCTAGTCCCTTCAGCATTTCTAACGGGCTCCTACTTAAAAGGTGAAGCTCATTCCACTTTCAGAGAGGCCTAAGGGTTAGGAATACATTCTTTACACCCAGTTCTTGAAATACTTGAAGGTACCCTTACGTCTTCTCTAAGTCTTTCCTTCTCCAGTCTAAGTAGGTCCAGCTCCTCCAAACAAGTTTTGTCACAGCCTCCTCAAATTCTACAATCTTGAAAATGATTTTGATCGACGGGCTGGACTCTAATAGAAGAGTTAAACTGTGATAGATCTACTCATCAGCATGGGGAAGACAGGGTCAAACTTGGGATGGCCCTGCTGCTCTCCTCCCTAGGCCTATATCCTTAGTATTCATGTCATAGATTTGTATGTATGTAAAATATACATATGTGCACAGATTGATTTGTATAGGTGTATATTTTTACATACTTAACGATATTCTTATGTTTGTATGTCAGCCCCTACCAAAAACTGTGATAAAAATACCTCTGAAGTTAAAGGAAATAACAAATATGCAATGCATTGAGCCTTTGGGATAACAAGTATCATTAATTCTAATGATAAACATTTGATTTTTGCAGATTGACAGATAATGCTTTTGAAGTTACAGTGGAGGAAATGCTAGACTTGGAGTCAGAATGACCTGAGTTTAAACCTTACCTCTGACACTGATTAGCTATGTGATCCTGAGCTGGTCATCTGTACAATGGGAACCATAAGATCCTTCCAGGGTTACAGTGAAGAACGGATGAGATGGCCTGTGTAAAAAGCTTTGCAAGCTTACAACGTTCTAAAATTTTAGTTATTTTCATTGTCCACGTTATTCCAAGTATTGCCACCAAGTAAGGACGACCTGCCATGCTCTGTGCTCTTGGAAATCAGTTGTTGTCCACTCAGTTGTTCTGAACTCAGAAGGGGTTTCTCCTGGCTCCTTTCTCATGGCTGTGCATCAGGGATGTATGTGTGTGTAAGTGAACATACATGATAGCATCTCATTGTTTGAGTCCATGTTTGAGACCACATACATGTTGATCTCTTAGCTGCAGCTGATCAGAAGAAACTGTAGGATCAAAATCCCCAGTGAGATCAAGTCACTTGAAAGCCAAAGACAGAGAGAGTTGGTCAGCAAGTGAGAAGAACTTTTCCACAACCCACATCTATTAGCTGAGATCACTCTCAGTCCCATCTCTCCTGGAAGCCCCAACTTTTCTCTCCTGCCTCCATTCCTGTGACTTTGCTTGTGAAGCCTGAGCAGAGTGGGCCTGCCTTGCCATCCATGCTCTTGTCTGTGATATCTGCGGTACACAATGAGGTGGTCACAGCATAGCCCAGTCACTTCAGACAGAGGAGGCATGGGGTACACCTGGAACAGTCTGGGAGTCTGAGGAAAGAGCCCCAAGATTGAGGAGATCCTCAGGGCAGTGGTGAGTTTGGAAGGGATAGTGAAGGGTGGGGAGTAGGGAGACCCGGATACAAAAACAAGACACAGGGACAGCTGCTCCCACCCATAACATCCTACAAATAGTTAACGTGTCGCTCGCCTGGTCCTGCTTACCTCACACAGCTAGTGCTGGTGGAGATTGGCCTACGGGCCCTTTTCTCTAATGCTCGCTGCTCTGTATCAGACCAACAACACTCGATACACCCAAGACCTCACGCTCTGGGCTGGGCATGGATGAATCAAAAGGGGGAATATGCCAGGGACATAAATAAGTAAATGGGGCTTCAAAAGGGATGAAGTACACACAACTGGCGGCAGTGGGAAAGGTGTTGGCGGGGGAGGTGGTGGCATCCATCTCCATCTGGGCTTGGAAGAAAGCTGGAGGAGTGGAGGGGGTGGGAGCTAGGGATGGAAGGTCATGGACGAAAAACAGTAGCAAGTCAGTTTGATGGGAGCAGACTGAAGGGAGAGGATTAATGAGGCCTTAAATGCCAATCCAGGGAGTTTGTACTTTATTGTAACGGTGGGGCTATGTGGGGGAGTGGAAAGAACCCGGGCTGGAGAAGCCAAAGGACCTGGTTTTGAATTGTTATTCCGATATTTAATATTTGTGTGAATTTGGACATGGCAGGTAACTTCCTGTGGCCTCGATTCTACTGTCTCTGGAATGATGGCATTAGATATCACAGTCTCTAAGGATCTCTCCAGTACTACATGCCAGAGGCAGTAGGGAGCCACTGAAGAATTTATAGTGGCGGAGGTGGGGAGGTGTTATGGTCCAATCTCTGTTTTAGGAATAATAATTTGACAGTTGTATGGAGAATGGATTGGAGAGTGACCAGACTAGAAGCAGGAAGACCAGCTAAGAGGTAATGTTATTTATATTATGAAGGCTAATTATAATACATCATGAATTATGCACATACACATACATATCTTTAGGTGAATGCCTGACCTATAGTAGTGGCTATGTTAGTGGAGAAGAGAGGAGATGAAAGGGAGACTGTGGAGGTCAGTTTAGACTGGGTAACTGATGGGAAATGGGAATAGAGAATTCTGAAGTGTGAACTTGAGGGAAAAGGATTGTTTTACCTTTAACAGAAATCAGGAAATTTGGAGGAAGGATGGGTTTGGGAGAAAGTAATGCTTTTGCTGCTTTGGCCAGGCTGAGTTTGGGGAACCTGGGCAAGACTAAGGCTTGCTATGTCAGTCTGGGAGTCATCCACATGGAGGTGATCAGGGGAACCATGGGAGCTAGTGAGGTGCAGTATGCAGGGTTCAGGGTACAACTTTGAGACACGATCACTTGACTTGCTGGATGGGACAAAGCAAAGGATACTGAAAAGGAATGTAGCTTTTTTCTCTGTGCTCCCCTCTTTTCCTAGACTCCCACCATGAGTGCTGATCTGTCCTCTGTCCCACTCCACTCATTCAGTGAGTATTTACTCAGCACCTACTATGGTCGAGGTGGCATGCTAGGTTCTGGAATTGCAACGTCCCACATTAAAAGCAGCATTTTTTACCACAGTTCCAGAAATATTTCATTTATTCACTCAACGAATGCTGGATGAGGTGATGTGGGAAATAGAAACATGAATAGGAGTTGATCTTTGCCCTCAAAAAGCTTTTATAGCCTATCAAGAAAGAGATAAGACATGTAAGTGCACTGCATCTCCAAACATTAGATATGAAAAAGAACTGAGGTTTATGTGGGTTCCTGGGCAAGCAATCATTTCCACCTGGTAATGATGAAGGAGTCTTTGTGGAAGAGGAAGCACGTGAAAGGAGGAGGGGGCATCTGGAAAAATCAGCTGTGATTGGATAGGGAGATTTTACCGTGGGGGTAGGAAGGATGGGAGGTCAGTCCAGTGGAGGGAACAGCAGGAGCAAAGGCCTAGAGATAGGGAACTAGGGTGCACCTGGGGGCAAGGGTGGGGAAGATTAGTACAGTTTATCTGGAGTGTAGGACGTTCAGAGTGGTAAACTTTGCCTTGAGCCTCGGGTAAAGAAGTGTGAACCTTATTTGGTCGTCAACAGAAAGTCATGAAAAGGTTCCGAGCAGGAGTTTAGAGGGAGAACGAGTTAATGGCTGCCAGTGACTTCCATGGGCTACTCACCTTTCAAAGGTTCTTGTGGTGAGCAGGGTCTTTTGGCAGTCCCTTAAATGACCCCACTTGGACCGTGGATGGTTAAGATGAGCTCAGACTGGCAGAATCGTTATAGCTCAGGGAAATCATGTTACATTTTTCCATTGCCACAGAAGGAGAGACTCCAAAGGGTTAAACACACAATTCAATATACCAAGATTAAAGCAATTATTGTAAATTAGCTTAATCATTCCTTCTATGTGCCTTCAGAGGCAGGTTTTTTTTCCCATTGTCACTACCAAATAAATGAAGACTTGTAAATACAGATAAACTTAATTTTTAAAGGATTATCTATGCTGAAAGGTTCCAACGCTTTTAATTAAATTTTCCCCTGTTGTATAAAAATGGATGGCTGTGTTGTGGCAGTGTGAGACGTCAGGAGGCCACAAATGAAACGGTGGCAGAATAATGGCCCACAGTGTGACATTTGGCCGTATGTGTATTTCTCAACGCTACTAGCTGTAGTAGGGCCTCGGATCGACCAGCAGGAGCGTTCTTTTACAGCATCTTCCCTGCCAGCATTTGGCTGGCTATCAGTGCAGAGAACCGGCCAGAGGTACCTGGGATGCTGGAGGAAACAGGGTGGAGCTGGAAGCCAGAGGAAGTGGGAGACATGCTCCCTCTGGAGAAGGGGGCAGAGTTTGGCTCTGAACTGTGGCCAAGATTTCCATCTTGGCACCTGAAGATCACACTTAGGTGCTGGCAAGGGGGCTGTGGGGTGGGGGGACTGGACGAGGTGCCATTCACACCTCTTGGATGGTCTAGGCTAGGCCCTGTTCGCAGGCTTTCCTGTGTATCTGCAATGCTAATTATATCTAGTGTCAGGAAATAGAAGGCTAGAGGAAATAGCTGAGAACAAGACTCCAAATCTCACTTGCAGGAACTCTACTGATTTTGTGCCTGTGCTGGGGATGGATGGCTGTACACGTGTAGGAAGCAGCCCACTCAGGACAGAAAAAATCATGTCAGAGGAAAAAGAAGAATCGAAAAGTGCAGATGTATTAAAGCAAGGGAGTCTCTTCTGTTCACTTTTGACTGCTAGACAGTTGGGCCAGTCAGGGGCCTGTGGGATTCCAGATCAAAGATGCAGTCCATCCAGTTCAGGGAAAAGAAGGCTAGGTCCAGGAAGCTGGGGCCTAAGGACCAAGGGTCTCTCTCTAACCCTCCTCAGTGACCTTGAGGAAATCAGTTCCCTCCTATGGCTCATCTTTTCCTCATCTGTCAAATGAAGGACATAGACTAAATGACCTCTAAGGCCCCCTCAGCCTGAAAGCTCTGTTCCAGAGTGGGGTTGTAGGATATTAAGGCCCAAGAAACAACCTTAGCCCTGGAGGGCCTTGTGCTCTTGTTGGGGAGACAAGTGAAGGCCAGGAAGAGGTAGATTACCCCCGAGAAGGGTCTATGCTAAATGGCTGGTGAGTGGGCCAAGGTCCTCCTATTTAGAGCTGTCTCCTGGTAAAGTGTGCTGCAGCTCTCTGGGGTGCTCTACCTAAACTTATTAGGCGACCATTGAGGAGCTTTCCAACCCTTTCCAATATCACATAATGTTAGAGGGGTTCAGAGCAGGGAGGTGTTTGGGTTGGTGGTGCTTGGGACAGCTCTATGAAGTCTGTAGGTCAACTAGCATTTATTGAAGGCCTACAACGGGCGAGGCATGGTGCTAATGTTTGTAAAAAGTGCTTAGCACAGTGTGTGACACACACACATGCAGAGTTATATAAATATATATATATAGTCATATATGTATGCATAGTTATATATCATTTAGTTTTATATAGTTGGTACTATATAAATATTTGGTATTGTTATTACTGCCGTTGGTACCATCAGATTGTGTTTGGCCTTGAGAGGCCTTCGGCTTTTATCTCGTAGGCAGTGAGGGAACATTAACAGTGTTTGACAGTGGGGTGACTTATGGTGCATTTTATGTTCGAGGACCTCGGTTTGAAGCCCACCTTCTTTGCTTCCTTGCTGTGTGACTTCAGCAAATCCCTTAACCTCTCTGGGCCGTGGTTTCATCATCTATAAAACAGAGGGGCTGAGTCATAGACCTCTAGGGCAGCTTCCAGCTCTACTCACCATTTCCACTTGGCAGTTGTGTAGAGAATGGATTGGTGAGAGCGGCAGTAGGGAGACCAATTAAGAGGCAATTATAATCATTTAGGCGATGGCCTGAACTATGTGAGTGGAAAGAAGGGAATGGATGAGAGCAAGGTTGTAGAAGTGGGATGGACAATGCAGGGTGAGAAGCACATTAAGCCATTATCAGCCATTAACGCCCTCTCCCTCATTAATTCATCAAATGAATCATGGAAGCCCCTGCCCGGGGGGATCAGTTCAATACTGGGTTTGTGATAAACTCGCCACTCAATACTGTATCCTGTCATACAGCAACACGGAAAGGATGAATTTCAGGGTTAAAATGATGGCATTTTATTTCTCAGAGAAACTTGGGGTTGCTAAAAGGCCTGGGCATTCTTCCCAAAGTAATCCAACCCACTCTCTCCTCCCTCCTGTTGGCCTTTGGGCCCAGCTCACAGTTTCCCTGCAGTGTCCTAGCTATTCATATGTGAATATCAGCAAGGTTTCCAATTCAGTACTCATAACTTAGAACTAATCAAGGTTAATGCTGCCCCCTTGGGTGAGGGTGGGGAGAGCAGCGAGGAAGCCTAAATGTGCTATTTTCTTTAGAAATACTGATACTTTTAAAAGTCCTGAGGCTTGTGTACCTGGTCCCACTTAAGGTACCATATCCTTTTGAGAGGGTCCAGAGGGAAATGAGAAAGGTTGGCATGGACGAAACTCGGTGGGAGACTCTTTGAGGGAATCCTCAGGCATGTCTTGCTCCAAGATGGAATGGGACTGCACCTGTGGTTCCCTGGTAGGGGCTTAGTATGATTGAATGAGAATGTAACATTTGAAATCTGGCATGGAGTGGGGACAGGAGGCCCACTAGTGAAGGAGAAAGGCCAGGTTTTCCCAGTTGATGGGGAGGGTTGGCCGGGAGCTCAGTTCTACCATCTGCCCAGAAATTCCAATGGATTGTTAGCAAAAAAAAAAGAAGAGCGGATGCCACCGGATGCCTCAGGGGGCACTTCTCCTACTTACTCTAGGAATGCCCATTCCTCCTTTGATCCAGGAACGCCAGGCTTCTTGGGTTTTCAGAGTGCCCAGCAAGGTTGAGCTCCCCCTTGATACACCTGAGCTAGAAGCAAGCTTTCATGCTTAATTGCTATGATTTGGCCACCATGACATTTGATCAGAAGGAGGCTGGGCACATTACAAACAAGACCCACATTTACAGCTCAGATTTGATATTTACACTTACAAAGGAGGGGAGGAGGGAGGAAGGGTCCAAGATTGGTGAGGCCCATCTAGAGACCATTAGCATAATTGGAAGATGACCAAATCTCTCACCGTATACTGCAGATACTGGTTAAAAGCTTGACCTTGGAGGAAACAGTTCTTATCATCAAGCAAGGTGAGATCCTTGTAGTTTCAGTGCCCATTGCCCATGGGTGTCTCAGCTGCTCCCCACTCCCACCCTGCCCTTGCCCAGGTGGCTCCAAGAGCTGGCCTCCAAGCAGAACTTTAGGTTCCCATTATTTGCCACATCTCTCTTTTTCACTGCCAATGTTCTTTGTGAGTGGATTATACTAATGAGATAATGGATGCAAAAGTGCTTTGAAAAGGACAAAATGGAAGAAAATGTTAAGTATTCCGTTGTTCCACTTTGGAGTCCAGTACCTGGAGACATTCGAAATAAGAGCAGGACTACTCTGGAGGGGAGGGGAGGGTAGAAAAGCTTACAGGATGAAAATTAAAACTGGATTGGACCATTGACTTATATAATTAAATACTGATATTGCATTTACTATGTGTCAAGCACTGTGCTAAATGCTTTACCTATATCATCTCATTCAATCCTCAAGAAAACAGAGGTGACAACAGTTAAGTGACTTGCCCAAGGTCTCATAGCTTAATAAGTGTCTAAGGCAGATTTGAACTCAGGTCCTCTATGCCTAATGCTCTATCCACTGAACCACCTAGTGGCCCATTGGATTATATAATCTTTGACTTGAAATTTATCTCAGAGGTCATATAGGTCAGTCTCCACATTTTTTAGAAAAGGAAACTAAGAATCACAGTAGACCCAGCACTTGCCCAAGGTCACACAGTTTGTAGTAGAGACAGGGTGCTATTATCAGGCTTCAATGTTTATCCAGGGAAGCTACTTTAGGACTGGGGTTATTTTGTGACTTAACCTCCCTGTGATCTCATCTGTCAAATGAGAGGGTTGAAACGAGAAGGTCCCTCCCAGCTCCAGAGCTCAGGCAGTTTGTGTGGTCCATTCATTCCTGGTGTTTTACATTGCCCGATTTTAATAGATTAGTGGTAGGACATTGGTGTTTCTGCCTTTGTTTTCCCGTTGCAGGGTTCTTATGGGAGATGATTGAAATGCCAGTAAAAAGTCAGACCAGGTCAAGCCATGCCATTACCCCATGAAAGGGTATTAGCTGTTGAGCCTAGGTTTAAACTTGGGTGCCATGGAAAATGGGATTTTTGGTTTTTTTAGTAAAATTAAAAACTGCTGTTTCTTTGTCCTGCCCTCTTTCCTCGGCACAGACTGCAATCTTCCTGGGAAAATCAGGCTAGCCATTGAATAGGCACGGCTTTTTGGATGGAGAAATGGGTGCCAATCCTTACAGCTTCTTAAACGTTAATGAGAAGCTTCAAACCTTGACAATGAACTAATTAAAGGTCTCCTAGCCATGACACGTCATCGTTGTGGAGCAGGATCTGATCTGCAGCTCATAGTGGCCCCACAGTCTTGGTCAGCTCTTGTTCAGTATTTTGGCTTCAGGCAGATGAAGAGTCCAGTCCCATGGTACAGACAGTGGGGCTTGAAATCAGATAGGTCCGAGTTCCAGTCTCACCTCCATACCAGAGGAGTCAGCTTTAAATGGTTTATCAAATGTCTTCACATTTTTAAGTATGAACATTTATACCTTGAAAATTTCAGGGTTTGATTTATTGCTTCATTAATTGCGTAGACTTGAGAAAGTGTTAATGATGCAGATTAAATCCCAAACATTGTGTGCACAGTATATGTATATTCCAGGCCCCCCCCCAGAGTCTGGTTGTTAAACATTTACCAAACACACCCTTGTATTGCTCTCTAAACATTGCTAGGACTCAGCAGGAGGGCCTCAGAAGTCTCAGGAAATGAAATCATCACCTGACTGGAGGCCTGGCGTCAACCATAAATGGCATTTATATGGTACCTAAGGTTTGCCTCATATAAGCCTGCTAACCCCCTGGCTCCAGACCCTTACTGTGTTATCCTGACAAACCACTTCACTGCTCTCTTTTTCCTTTTCTGTAAAACGAGGGAGGGAGGAAGGACTTGGACATGATCTCTAAGGCCCTTTGTGGCCAAATGTCTGACTGGCTCATGTGCAGAAGAAACAGGAAGTAGGTGAGAGGCCTATCACAGTATGATGATGAGGTTAGTGCTTTAAAAAAAATCACGTCTGAAAAGGGGAAGACTCACTGTAACACAAGAGGAAATTGCGGAGCAATAGATTCTGTAATGACGACTGGAAAAGTGTGAAAAAACTCCCATTAAGGAGGAGGAGGAAGGGGGAAGATATCACTGTGGCATCATAGGAAGTAGGTAGAATGATGTCCCAGTCTAGTGATGGCAAGGTATGAAAAGCCCCCAGGAGCAGGCAGACTAGCGCTGGCTGGCAAAACAGGAGAGGTGGGCATAAGTTGGAGGGATGGAGTGCAAAGTGGTCACCAGGACCCTCTATGGAGCCTGGGCTGGGTTTCCATCCTGGGGCCCCTGTGCCATTCTCCCCCTCTTCCCCCTTAACAAGGAACTCTTGAAGTTGGAGACAGCACAAGCAAATGCTGTTTAAGATGGCTTGTCTGATGGTTGGGCTTTTTTTATAGTCTCTTATTTCAGTTGAATATATTTCCATTTCCAGTCTTCTACTTAACTTTAGCATTGATATTGTAAATGGGGACCTGTTTGCTTTTTCAGTTTCTCTAGTAAGGACTCGGACTGCCTTGGCCCTAAGGAATAAGTAGAGCCTTCTGGATTCCTAGGTGGAACCATAAGAAGGAAAACCTTTTTCTTGAGCCCTGGTTGGCCTTCATTTAGTCTAACAAGCCCATACTATGAGCAAGGTCCTAGGAAGGGGCTGGGGGGGAGGGAGCTCACCTTTCCCCTAGGTCTGTCCTGGCCAACCCAGCAGGTTGTCAGTGAAGGTGATCTTAAAGGCTTTGATAAAATGAGTTTCCTAACCCTTGTTCTCCTGAATCTCTCCCTCCTTCCCTCCCTCCCTGGCACCTCAGCTCCTGAAGCCTATTTGCTCTGATAAGAGAGTAAGGGTTGGCATGAGAAAGGAGCTGAGGTCAACCCCTTATACTGTCCTCAGCAGAACTAGAGGATTCTGGTTACTGAGTGGTCTCTCCTGGAGATTGATCATCCTTCAGTCTCCAGTTACATGAACATGTTTCCAGATTTGGAAAAGTCCATATATGTCTGTGTCTTTTTTTTTTTTAAAGAAGTGCTCCATTACTGCCAGTGTGGTTCCCTATAGCTGGACCACTCTACTATGGTCTAGAATTGGGCAATTCCATTTTCCTTGAGTGTCCTTCTAACCTACTTTGTGAATGTAAGGAAAAAAATATAGAGTCATTCCCAATCGAGTCCTCTCCAAACATGGGACCTCACTTTGGGCATCCCCTATTTCCTCAGAGGGTACTATCTTGGGCTGTCAGTCTTGTCCGGATTTTCCCATACCAATGAGGAAATGTTTCCTGTCCTCCTCTTCATCCTCCCCTCCCTCCAACATGAGGACAAGGCCTAGGCAGCATGAGCCTGATCAGTGGTTAGAGTCATTCCCCAGTTCTGCTTGTGGCTTTTCCTCACACCCTTCTCCGGTTTTGAATTGTCCCCCAAAGCTTTAAACAAAGTCCTTCTCTGTGTCCTTTCTTTGTAGCTTTCACGTGTCTAATACTGAGTGAAGATTTATAGCTATTTGATGTTGTCCTTTAAAGCGAATTCCAGTGATGGAGTTTATCCAAATGATGACAAGGGGTAGGTAGTACATGCATACATTCACGCAAATATACAGGACTTAATGTGTATCATAGTCAATTTTATTGAATAGTAAGTGTGTATTATCACATGAAGGTTGTTTCTTTCCCCCCTCCCCCCCAAGCTATTCATGGCACTGACTGGATACATTTTTTTTTCTTAGCTGAAATGAAAGCATCTGCCCACATGGTATCTACTAATATTGAAATACTGTGACTGGGCAACTCTGCCACCAGTAACTCAGCACAGCCTGGGAACTTGCAGAGAACCCCTCGATTGCAGAGGTAGTTGGTGGTTCTACTGTGGCCCACAGAAGGAGGCATGGGGTACTCATTAAATACAATAGGGAAAATCAGATCCAACTCACTCAATTGGTTTTCAAGTGTATGACCGTAACAGGACATACAAGTACTCAGCAGACTTTGGCACAGCCAAGAGCACGCATTCAACATCAAAGCATGCAAAGTAGTATGTGCAGACAATGATTGGATTTTTTTTTAGTGATGACCTCAGTTTCTCTTGAGAGTACCAAGAATGAATTAGAAAAACTTAAAACTCTATTTATTTTCAGTAACTAGCAAACAAGAGGAGGGTTTGGGGCAGTTTTCTGAGTATTCTGCATAAATGGGCTTGTTGCTTTCAGTAGTAATATACTAAGGTAAGGTTTCAGTATCATTAGATTGTACGATTACAGATTTGCACTGCGTACATCTTCTTTTGTGATATTTTTCGATCTGTGCCGTGGCAGCAAATACTGGGAGTGGAATCACTGTGGCATTAAGAAACAATACTCCATAAATCATTTCGCGTGAACTTCACAACAGGCCCTAACTGATCTGTCGTTTTTTGAAGAAGGCATTAGGGATTGTTCTGAATACAAATATAGAATCTATCAATAATGGTTCTTTAATTCAGTTGTTTGAATTCTACAAAATAAGGCAAGTTCATGTCTTAGAAAGGTGATATATGCACTCCTCTTAGCATCACATGTTCCCCTCCCCGGTAGCCGAGGTGACCATTTAAGCTAACATGTGCTGCGGTCGGAAAAGGCAGCCAAAGCCAGAAGCAGTCCCAGAATGAAGTTTTAGAAAAGCTTGGTGAAGTCTACAACACAGGCACTGGATGTTTACAGAAATTAAGATAACGTTCTCAACCATAAAACTGATATGCTTATGAAAATCACAAGGTAAAAAAGGGTCAAAGTTGTAAAAATAAGCATCTCTGGATGTTGCTTGAGGTCCTTGCTCCTCTGCCTCTGACCGTTTCCCCATGCATGCCCTAGTAAGGAAAGCTGGCGGGAAGGGAAAGACAGCCTGCTTAGGTCCCTTATGCAAATGGGTCACTTGTTTGGATGCTTTTACGTCAATGAAGTGATTCTCCTTTTGACCTATGGCCAACTTTATTTTTTTTCACTCTCAGAAATCAGTCATCTTTATGAGCAAACATCTAGGCCTTTCCCACTTTTAGAACTCACATCATTTACAAGAATGAGTTTCATAACCAAATTCTAAAAATGTCATGCCATATAGTTCCCAAATGGAGCCTAAACCAACATGCAAGTCTAGTCTCTTGAAGGGAAAAATAGGGATCCATTCTCCTTCTCTTGGCATTTCTTTTACAATGGGGATTTCTATTTTTGTCTGTGACTGGAAGAATGATAACCATTTTCAAACAGTCACTTGGAGAGCTGCTCCTTTGGGATCATGAGAACAGTGACCACACCCGAGGGGAGAGGACTGCTTCTGATCGAAGTGGTGGAGCGCGTCAGCCACGGGGAGGCAGATAAGGATGCTGCGGATGAAACTCTACAACTGACCTTTCTGGCTCCTGTGTCTGCCTAGGGTGGCAGGCTGTGTCTACACAGGTGGACAGACTGCAGTAAGGAGAAGTAAGGCTTTTAGGGCTGGAAGATTCAGCACCCAAAGAGAAAATTCTGCAGCTAACCTGCAATACTCAGTATAGATGTGGTTCCACTTCCCTGGGAGACCCAAACAACTCTAAGTAACATAGCTATTACATTCTAGAGAAACCGTTGAAAACAGAAGAGAGGACCCCCCACCAAAAGCTAATAAGCTCTGGGGAGTTTTGTGGCCTGAATAAAGCCCTCCTCCTTCAGTGACCAGGTCCTAAAATGTTCAGATGGGGAGCAGCTAATTTTGAAGCTGCCCTCCAGTTGGGGATTTCTGGAACTAGGGTCCATGCATGCAGGTTTGGGGTAGACAAGGTGGGGAAATGAGTAGCTATTGGCACTTTTCTCTAACCAGATGGAGGGAAGGGAGCTGAAGGAAAGGATTTTCCACTGCCTTGAACTTAGCCTATTGCCTCATGTCCCATGACCAGGGAGCAAGAAAGAAAGCAGACCCCAAGCAAGGGCAGGCAGACATCAGGATAATAGAACGTTTAGAATCATCCTTAGCAGAAACAGTAAAATGCGAAGTGCTTTTTCTCAAAAATACCTGTATAAAGTATCTGTATAAAGTATCCATATATATGTGCACAATTAGAAAATACCCCTTTAAATAAAGTTTAAAACACCCTCTATAGCTGATTCCATCAAAATTGGGCACTAGTTTTTAAGCAGTAACAAACTCTAGATTGATGAAAAGTTCAATTTCAGCGAAAGCGCATGAATCCATTCGATTTCCCTGGGGACCAGAATCTAAATAACTTGAGTTCCGTAAGTACTAAGATGGCTTCTCTTAATCTGTGTTCTCAGATTGCTTCTTCACTGGGACCTTGTGGCTGCCATTCTGAAGAAGTTTCACTTTCCTCCTTCTCTCCCCAGTGTCCAGTTTCTTCCTTTCTTCCCCTGTCCCTCTCCAGCAGACCACCTGAGAATACACACTCAATGCAAGTCCTTACACCGAACACCCTGGCTGCTGACTCGAATAATTGTGTTTCTATTAGTACAATCACGGGGCTTTGGGATTTAGCAGTAGATTTACAGAGACGTAGAACTTGTATTTTATTCACCTTCTTCTTTGTCATTCAAGTTCATGCTGAACTCTGCTCAAAATGCCACTCTCCAGGGTCCTTGGCCCACGGGACTCATGCAGATGCGATGGCTCCATTGTGGCGGGAACGTGACCTTTCTAAAGGTGCCCGTCTGTTATCTGTAAGACAGAGAACACACACTCTGTAAGCGTTAGACACTGGCTATCCCATAAGAGCAAGAGGTTTTTCAAGCAACTCTGAGAAATCACTTCAAATGATCGTGTAAATAAGTAACGTGGCTCAGAAAGGCGCTGCAGCTGCAAACAGGCCGAGTCCTATAGGGCAGCAATTGGCAATAAAATGATTTTTGGGGTAAGAGAAGTTGGGATAGAAGAAAGGCATAGTGATAGCAAATTCACTGGCAGAGATGTTCAAGGGATGGTCAGTACCTTTTGTTAGAGAGTCTTCTGGGGCAACCTATCTTCGTTCTATTGACTGTCCTGGAGGGCACGCCAGTGAGGGCTGAGCTGGAAGGAGTTGGGCCTTTTTGCTCTGGACCTCCATGTCTCTTAGACCCGCTGGCTAGCGTTTGCCCAACTGTGTGACCGGAACAAATCCAGTAGGTTATCTAGTCATTATGGGGGCGAATTAATGAACATCCCTCTCCAAACATCACAAGAAAGCAAAAGTTTCAGAACACTAAAAGCTGCTAAAAATAGTTTTTGCTTCAACAGGAAACTGCATTTCGATGCTGACTACTATGTTATTACCACCAAATTAAATGCAATTGATGTGGGTGACAAAAGCATAATATACTTAGAATGAGCCTGAGTCCCTAGAAATAATGCCTACTACTAGCACTTCCAGAAATGCTAACACTTTACACTTGCTAATTTGCTAATTCACACAACACCCCCAGGAGGTAAGCCCATCTCCTTCTATCCTATTTTCTCTGCTTTAGTGATGAAGGTTACACAGCAAATCAATGACAGGATCAGGGTTATGATGCAGAGTGAATGCTCAAACATCAGGTTCTGCTTCTTTGGGAGTTGGGCTTTGGAGACCATTTCCCTCTAGAATGGGAGCTGGATAATGAAGCTCCCATGACACTGGGTGATGCGTCTGTCTCCTAGTAAGGTGGGCTGGTGGGACCTCCCAATTTATTCTAGGGTCCTGATTTACAGAACAGGGCACAGCCAACTGGCTCTCCTGACCAAGGTCTCATCAGTGCTGTTTTGGAATTCACTGAATTGCCAGGCTTCTATAGGCCCAGGTTACTTTGTATCCTGGACTTTCTCTACAGAGAGACATAGTCGAGTAACGGAGGCTTTGTCCATCCTTTTAAAGATGCCATTCACACATACGTTATTTTGTGATATGTACCACAGCTGTAAGTGTAGAAATAACATTCATGGATACAATTATCTTTTACTTAGATATTTCTGGTTGGCATAAAGGTTAGCTTGGGATGTTCTTTTCTATTCCTTTTGGCATTTTAGAGCAAATGAGATTATAATAGAAGAGTTACCACTTCTAGTCATTTCCTAAAGCCGTGGCAGATAGGCATCCTAGTGGCCACCTGAGTAGAAAGGATGCCAAGGTGGTGGTTCTTGGAGCTCTCTCCTACAGTGACGCATTGGGAAGCCAAGTAAACACAGTATCACCGTAAGAATTCACTTTCCACCCTTTCTGAGAAAGGGACAAAGGCTAAGCCTGGTACTTTACAATGCTAGGTAGGGACAGGCAATGGAAGCGGCACACAATAGGAAAATTGGCTGAGTAATCACTTTTCATCTACTTGTTTGAATTAACAGTATAATTTGGGGAAGAGACAATTTGACAGTCGTCTCCTTTCCCATATGCCCAAGATCCACCATGGGGTAGGTTGGCATTCTCACCTGCTATGTTTGCCACCTGTGTTTCTACAGTAGTGCATGGAGAAAATTTCTGTGGACATTGCAGGTGGTCAGTAGATAGAGCTCTGGGCCTCAGGAAGACCTCAGTGCAAATTCGGCCTCAGATAGTTGCTACATGCCAGGTTAAGGACAGGCAGATGAAATGAGAGTTCAGAGGCCAGCAAGTTGGTCAGTTTAACTGGATGCTGAATAAGTGAGGGAGGGTTTTAAACATCAAGATGAGGAATTTCTATTTGGGGAGAGTTCTGGGCCAGTGAGGGCTCTAGAACAGGGGAGCAACATAGATTCCTTTAGCATCTGTCTTTCTTAACCCTGTGACATGAAAAGGAAAAGACGTTTTTTGGAAAGAATGTTGCTTCAATTCGACCATTTTGCCTAGGTGTGGCTGTAGTCAAGATGGATTATGAAGTCTGGAAGCTACTACAAGGACTATAGTCCTATGCATATATATATATATATATATATATATATATATATATATATATATATATATACACACATGTATCTATATAGTCCTATAGTCCTATGTCCAAACATCACATATAGAGAGGATGGGTGAGAAGCCAGGAGACCAAGTTTGAAATTTCCACCAATCCATGCAAGAACTGGAATGATGGCTATGTGAGAGGACAGAAGGGAAGGGTGGAGGATGACTATGAAGTTGTGAATCTGGGAGTCAGGGAGACTTGAGTTCGAATCCATCCTCAGACACTTACTAGCAAGTCACTTAACGTCTATCTGCCCTCAGTTTTCTCATCTACAAAATGAGTATTATAGTAACACCTACCATTTGAGGTTGTTGTGAGGATAAAATCAGATAACCTTTGCAAACCTTAAAGCTTAGTTGGAGGGATATAACAAGTTCTGTTTTGGACAGTTCAGTTGCCAACAGAATATCCAAGCAGAAGTGTATAATACACATTTGTTGTGTGTGACTGGAACCCAGGAGAGAGATGTGGGCAGTTCAAGAGTCATATCTAATTGAATCTAGGAGAGATGATGAGTTCTCTGCTGAAAGCATGAAGAGAAAAGGGCCCAAGACGGAGCGTTGAGGGACATCTCTGGTTAGAGGATAGGACTTCAATGCATTTATGGTGATGATCTACTAAAGTAGACTGGAAAGGAACGGTATCCAGGGAAGGTCACAGGGTGAAATGGGACAGAGAACTCACGAAGGATAAAAGCTGAGTCAAATTCATCAAATTGTGCAATGAAGAGATCATGAGTAAACTTTGAGGGATGAGATCAAAAGGCAGATTACAAGGGATTGGGAGGTGAGGCGATGGGGGTAACTGATGTAGAAAGCCAGCTTTTATCTGTGAAAAGGCTAATTTGAGAGGCTGGGGAAAACTGGGACAAGCTGCCAGAGGAGATGGATTTGACCATAAGAAGGGTCATCACTTTGGGAGAAATTGAAGCAAAGGAGGACACACTAGGAACCTAAGATAGATGGTCTCAATTTTCTCAGTAAAAGTAAGAGCCCTTTGTTGGGTGGGATGGGGAGAAGAGAAGGAATGGACAGCCCAAGAGGATCATCAGGCAATGGTGAGGGCCCAGTTAAGACAGGACAGCATAAACCAGTAGTGGACCCAATTAGTATGCTTGTGCACTTTCCTCCAGGAATGTTCAGTGAACAGGAGTAAAATCCAAGAAGGTAAATGGTTGGTGGTCACAAAAAGTCACAATTAAATTAAGTGGAGTGAGGCACAGGGGCCTATGGAAGGATTTAGGAGGTTCTGGTCAGACAGAGATCACCTACATATAGGTAGACGATAGTGAGATGATCAAGAGTACAACCATTTCTACATGCAGCTGAGGAAATGGGATGCCCAAGCACCTTCTATTTTGAAGTGTCTCCACCTAAAAGGGTAGGAGGAGAAGTCACCTCAGAGACAACGAGGACGTGAGGTACGGAACGAATCAGTTTCAGCAGAATTGGGGAAATGTGCCCTGAATAGGGAAGGAAGCTCTAATGATAAATTAAACCATTCCAGTACAATTCTCATCTCAATGACACAGTTACACTTTTAAACTAGAAACAGGTCATGCTGAGTAATCAATATCCTTCATTATGTGCACAGAAATCCACCCAAGGAAAAATGAATACTTGCATTATGGCGGTGTCTTGGGTTGGCGGAAGAGATGGAAGTTATTTTAATAAGGATGGTAATAGAAAGCAATAGTATTAAAGAACTTCATACACTACTGTGACTATAGACCTACAACTCCCGTTAACTGTAATAGGAGGTAAGCACATGTAATGATAACAACATAGACCCCTAAATGTCTTTCCAATTGGAAATGTGGTCTAGGTACTCGCATGCTTTCACATGGAAAATTGTGATAGCAAGACTGATTTCACATTGAAATCGCCCAGGGTCTGGCATGGGCACTTTCCCCGGACTAGGGAGTGGAGGAAACATCAGTATGACGAACGTCATTGCTCTTCTCATCTTTGTGTTCATTATTTGATTATTCAGAGAGTCTCAATCGTTGCAATGGATTTATTAATTCGGTAGCTTGTTATCAGCGTGCAACTCTGCTGTGCTAGGGGAAAAAGGAAATGACATTTTCTAGAACTGCTGCAGTAAGATTCCATCACTTGTCGCTGTTTCACTTCTTTCTTACCCCTCCTGCCTGGGTAGTAACTCTGCTCTCTAGCTCTGTTAGGACCCTTGAAGTTTGCTCACTTGCAAGCCTAATAATATTGAGGTACCTTCACAAGCAAACTTAATTATGGTAACTTTAGGGAGATTGAAGCAAAAGCACATGGCACAATAACATAGCTTTAAGGCACTAAAATTTAATCCATATTAAGATCCAAATGTAGAAAATCTCTCTGCTTACTTTTATCTGCTCTAAACAAGATAGTTCCCAAACATGCAGAACTAACCTCTGGGAATTTACAATGACTTATCATTTACATAATTGATAAGTGAACTTCAGAGAGATCGTACCTTTGGAATTCAGTCAAAAATATGACTCAAAGTGGAAAACAATTTATTATTTAGTATTTCAGCCATATAGAAAGTCTGCCATTGATTATCTTTAGACCCGATGCAAAGCATGTTTGGCCTCTTAACAAAATATCATTGGTTAATTTTTTTAATTCTGAATTTGACAAAGATCAAATAACATGAGCATTTTGACATACAAAGTAGAAAAGAAAAAGGACTGGACATGAAGTGATTAATCTGTTACACAAAGCTTTCTTTTCCTTTTTGGTACATACTAAATTCAACATATAATTATTCAAAACTGTCCTGTTTGGTTATGTATCTTTTCAGCCTTCTTTCTCTTCTGTGCATTAAAGAAAAATATTTCAATGACTTTCTTTTCTTTAACAACCATATGGATAGAATGCTCTCTCCTCCCCAAATTAGAAAGAAAAGAAAAAGGCCAAACCCTTGTTAATGATTTTGCTTAGCCAAGCAAAGTGAAGACCCACACTGTCCGTGTCCCAAATGTCCGTCTCACTGTGACCCTTGAGCTCATCACCTTTCTGGCAATCGAGAAGTAATATACTTTTCTATGATCAGAGTTCTTAGATTGCTCTGATTTAGGCTGGCTACGAACCTTCCCCCTTATCCATAGTTGCGAAACATTTTTCTTTGCTTGTACTGCTAATTTGTTTATGATGTGATCTTTTAGGTCAAAATTCAATTGGACTGTATCCAGTTGGAGCCTATCTGATTATATGATGCAAGATCTTGGTCTAAATCTAATGTCTGCTAGACCACTTTCCAGTTTCCCTCAAATAGTGAGCCCTTACTTCAGCAGTTGGGGAATTTAAGTTAATCAGAAACTTCACTGCTGGGTTTATTTGCTTAGACTTGTGTACCTAATCTGTTCCGTTCATCAACTTCTCTATTTTTTAAAAAATAATATCAAAGAGTTTTGCTGCTTAGTGCTTTGTAGTAGAGTTTGAGATCTGGTACTGCTAGGCCTCCTTCCTCATTTTATTTCCCCATTTTTTCCCTTGAGCTTTATGACCTTCTGATGCTTTAGGTAATTTCATTATTAAGTTCTAACTCTAACATAATTTTGGGGTGCTTTGGAATGGCAATGAATAAGGAATTTGAATGAATGAAAAAATAATTATTAAAACACTTACTATGTACAATGCACCATAGCTACAAATAGGGAGAGTCCCTGCTCCCAAGGAGCTCACATTTTAATGGGGGAGATACAGGTATGGAGGGTTTTCGCTCGACATATTGAACCAGCTGATAATGCTAAGAACACTCTTTTCTGAGTCTTTAAGATCTGTGGCCAAAGCACCTACAGTTCATGAAGGCTGGAGACACAGTCTCCAAACATCCGAGTTCCCCAGGCCTTCCACAGGAATCAGAAGGGAGATGGTGGTGATGGTAGTGGTAGAGGTTTGACTAGTCTGCCCCAGGAAGGCTGGGTTGCTTGTCCCCTTCTGTGAAGGAGTTGTTTCCCTGAATCCTAGAGTGGAGGGCCTAGCTTTGAGCAATTAAAAGTTTTCCAATTGTTGAAGTCTTTCTATTTCTGTAAAGAGTGTTTCATGTGTATTCATATAGTTACTGTTTGCCTTCCTAGGTATACTCCCAAATCCTCTATGCATTATGTAGTTATTTTCTAGCTCTTCTGGTTAGTTTTTGTTGGTGATCTATAGAAATGCTGATGATTTATTTCTGTGGCTTTATTTTATATCCTGCCACTCTACTTGAGTTATTATTTCAATTCATTGTTAACTGACTCTTTAAAGATGTCACATCATCTGCAAAAAAAGGCTTTCCCTTTTGCTTTTGCTTATTCCCTCAATTATTTTCTTCTCTTATTGTTGTAGTTCTATATATGGAACAGTGGGATAATGGACGTCCTTGCTTTCTATCCTTCATCTTACTAGAAAGGCCTTTAAATTTATCTCATT
>CM053775.1:8429754-8458971 GCA_028658325.1 Potorous gilbertii
CGTGGACTCATAAAGACTGGGAGATGTCAGGAAACAGCACAAGTGTAGCTGTATTTGTCTGCTTTGGATGTCACTCAGAAGTCATTTAAAATGCTTGTTCCCTATTTGTTGACAGAGCAAATATGTGATGGATGCTTCACAAAGTCCAGATAAAGGCAGAATCTGAAAACGGGGAACTTACCCCCCACACACAAATGAGTACACTAAAATAAGGAGCATTGCTAAACATCCTCAGTCACTGGCCTTTGTGGCCTGCCATAGGAATATAGATTCTGAGAGCCCTGCCACAGGAACCTTCTAGTCCAAGGCTGTTGACGGAAGTGAGTTACCTGCCCAGTGTGAGTTCCATTGTGAATTGAAACAGCCACAGGAGTGTGCTTGGGCTTTCATTTGTGGGGTAGTCTCTTTTTTGGGGGATCTTCTCTTTTTTGATTAAGCTCCTTGAGGGCAGGGACTTGCTTTTATTTGTACCCCTAGCATGTACGTGCCCAGAACACAGTAAGCACTTAATAAATACTTCATGATATTGTTCCATAAGAAATGGTGAGCAGGTGGAGTTCAAAAAAACCTGGAAAGAATTATGCGAACTGATGCTGAGTGAAGGGAGCAGAACCAGGAGAACATCGTACACAGAAATAGCTACATTGTTCAATCACCAACTTTGACAGACTTAGATCTTCTCGGCAATGCAAGGATCTAAGATAGTTCCAGAATACTCACGATGGAAAATGCTATCCACATCCAGAGAAAGAACTATGGAGTCTGAATGCAGATCAAAGCATGCCATTTTCTCTTTTGTTTTGTTTCTTCTTTCTTGTGGTTTTTCCCTTTGGTTTTAATTCTTCTTTACAACATGAATAATGTGGAAATATGTTTAATAAAATTGTGCATGTATAGCCTATATCAGATTGCATGCCATCTTTGGGAGAGGGAGAAGAGGAAGGGAATGAAAATATACCACTTAAAATCTTATGGAAGTGAATGTTGAAAACAAAAATAAATAAATAAATAATTGGAAAGAATCGATGCTTGTTGACCAACACAGAGTATTTAGCAAAGGTCCATGCCAGAGTGTGGCCAGTAGTCATGAATGAAGCTGATTCTAACCATGCTTACCATCTCCTATACAGTGTGGTATAGTAGAAAGCATACTGAATTTGGAATTAGAGGACCTGAATTCTCATTCCAGCCTGGGTGACCTTAGTCAAATCATTTTAACCATCTCTAAAGTGAGGGGGTTGGGTTGGAAAGCCTCTCCAGTCTCCACATTTCTTTGTCATATTTTACTGACTTACTGTTATGCTTTTAATGCACTTCAGAAAGATGGTAATTCCAGTTTTAAAGATGTGGGCATACTTCTCTGGATGTGTCAACTTATCAATGTAAGTATAATCCTCCATTGTGAAAGATCACAATGCTTCTGTGTCTTCCTGTTCTATGAAATTCTTGTCCAGTTCCTCCATAGAGGAATTGCCCAATTTATTGTAAATCTTCTTCATTGATACTGGAGCTAGATCCAGCCTGGCCATTGGTTTACCCTTGTTCTTCCTATATCACTCATCACTTTTTTTCTGGTCATACATGTACTTGGTTATGCCTTTCCATGCCTTTCCTATATGCAGGTCATTGATATTAATAGCCCATTTACACTCACTCTTAATCGTGGTGTGGTATCACACTGAAGTAACATGGTTACTTGGTCCAGGGTCACCATCCTGTTAATCATATAACTCTTTTCATACAAAGACATCTCTTTAATTATTGGACATGTTAAAATATTTATATTACAGTAACTATCTGGAAAACCTTGAGATTTTGGTATCACCAATACATGAAACCAAATTCCAGGTAATATTCCCTGAAAAAATCAGATCTTAGCATTGCCCCTTATAAGACCAGCAACATCAGCAAACAATAAAGCAGAATGGGAGGAACATGTTTAAATAATTGGTATTTAGACAATAACACTCTTAATGCACCATTTTGAAACTATAAAACTGACCTATATTGGCACAATCTTGAAACTATAAAATTCCAATTCTTTTGGAAAATATCTCCCCCCAAAAAACAAACAAAGCACAACTCAACAACACAATGTTAATAAAACATGGCCAGTGCCCCCAAATCAGTTGTAAAAATGCTCTAAATGACTTTTGATTAGAGAGATGCAAATCAAAACAAACTCTGAGGAACCACATCACACCTATCAGATTGGCTAACATGACAGAACAGGAAGGTGATAAATGTTGGAGAGTTGGAACACTAATTCATTGTTGGTGGAGCTGTGAGCTGATCCAACCATTCTGGAGAGCAATTTGGAACTATGCCCAAAGGGCTACAAAAATGTGCACACCTTTTGACTCAGCAATCAGTTGCTTCTAGGACTGTATTCCAAAGAGACTATAGAAATGGGAAAGGGTCCCACATGTGCAAAAATATTTATAGCAGCTCTCTTTGTGGCAGCCAAAAACTGGAACTCAAGGGGATGCCCATCAATTTGGGAATGGCTGAACAAGTTGTGGTATATGAATGTAATGGAATACTATTGTGCTATGAGAAATGATGAACAGGAAGACTTCAGAGAGGTCTGGAAAAACTTACATGAACTGATGCTCAGTGAAAGGAGCAGAACCAGGAGAACTTTGTACATAGCAACAACCGCAGTGTGTGAGGAATTTTTCTGGTAGATTTAGTACTTAATTGCAGTGCAAGGACTTAAAAAATTTCCAATGGACTCTTGAGGCAAAATGCCTTCCACATTCAGAGAAAGACCTACGGAATTGGATTGCAGGTAAAAGCACACCATTTCCTTTCATATTATGTTTTGTTTTATGCTTTCTCTCATTCATTTTAATTCTTCTATGCAACATGTATTTAATAGAAATGTACGTGTAGAGCCTACGTAAGATTGCACGCTGTCTCAGAGAGGGAGTGGGGAGTGAGGGGGGTGTAAGGAGGAGGGAGGAGAAAAAAATCTAAGATATATGGAAGTGATTGTCAAACACTGAATTTAAAAAATAAAATAAAGTAAAACATGGCCAGTCCCCCAAGTTAGTTGTAAAAAGGTTATCCCTTCCTTGTTGAAAAGGATAAAGAGGCATAGTTATAGCACAGAATAATGCATCCACAGAAATTTTGGAATACACAGGTATTGCTTTACTGAGCAACATTACGGAGTGATTAAGATTCCTTGGCACCCTCACATTTAATACGGCTAAATCTCCACATTTAACTACAGCTAAATGTAGTTATGGACATACATCAGGATGTTTGATTATTGAGGGGGTAGGTGGAAGGGGAAATGAGTTGTTATACATCACCCCTGGAGTAAACACCCTTTCCTTTTCTTCAACATTCAGAACACTCTGAATTCCTGGGGTGTGTGTGTGTGTGTGGGAGGGGTGGGGGTAATAGGAATATCACCTATTAGATTCGTCAAATGTAACCAAAAGCAATTTGCCACTGGACAGAGCCTCTGAAACAGTTAAAAGCAAAAAGGTGGAATAGAAAGACCTTCTATGAGCAACATTTGTGTGGATTTAGCCAGTGATATATCAACAAAGGAAAAGAAAACAAAGAGCTTCATCACGCGAATTTGTGCTAATGGAGGGGTGTATGTTGGCAATTTGAGAACAGATAATCCTCACCAGAAATTACAGGGGGATTACACTGAATGACCTTGAACTAAGTCATCAACGTACATTATTCAAAGCTATGGAAGCCACTGGATAACCCATTGCTCACTGTGGGCTGTAAAAATTTAGCACCACCAGAATACCAAACAATGCCCCTCGTGGCTAAAATTATACATCAAAAGTTCACTATTTTCCAACAGAATGATAGATTACAAATCCCCCAAACTACAAATAAGGACCTCAAACTATATTCTGGAAAATTCGACAAATAAATTATATTGGAATTCGATCTTTATCAGAGACTGAGCTATTGCTCCTAACCACGTGGATATAACATTGATCCGTAAGAACTTGACATCATTTTAAAATAGATGTTGCTGTACTCAGTCTCCAAGCTCATTAGACTGAAAAGTTTTCAAACTACAGAGACCTAACAGAGGAGATTAAAACCGTATGGAAACAGGATGAAGTTCGAATCAGCTCCATCGTCCTGTCTGCCACTGGAGATCAGCTATTTTAATTGTTCAGTCGGCCCCAAAGAGCAGTCCTACTTTTTCGTGACGCAACCTAAGGATCATTGCATCCTTCAAAAGGTGAAGGAAGGCATAGCAATAAAAACAGTGATTAACGATAGTGATCATGCCTAATATTTATATATCACTTGGAGAGCTGCAGGATGCCCTACACATATTTCTCATTTGCTCCTAAAACAATCCTATGAAGGAGGTAATAGTATGATCCCTAGTGAAGAACCTGAGATTGGAGGAGTTTAGCTTTGCCTCGAGTCACATGGGTAGTGAGCATCCGAGGGCGTATCTGAACCCAGATTTTCATCATCCTCAGTCTAGTGGTCTGTCCATTATGCCCGGCAGCTATCAAGGGGGCTTATTATTCTGTATTAATTCTCACCCACAGTGAACTCATCACGGCAGTAAAAATGATGGGGACCTTAGTTGGCAAATGACCACTCTAGCTCCAAATTCGTGATGGATGAAAGGAAAACTGGGCATAGTCTCATGTGTGCCCTGGATTTCTAGGAGACATTTCAAATAGTTCAGAGGAAAGACAGGTACGTCATGTCCTAAAATTCTAGAGGAAAGGTTATCCCAAGGGGGATGGGGAGCACTAAAGAATAAAATTTGGAAGGCATAGAGACACTGGAGAAGACTGGGGAAGGGTACCTAAAGAGCATGTTGTGGTTGCCCAGGAATTCATTGATTTACTTAGATTTTAAAAAGACATATGAAGAAGATGGAGGGAGGGCAGGTAAAGAGGATGAAAAAACAAGGTGTGACAGGCCCCTAACTCTACTGTGTCAGAGGGGCTAAGAACAACACAATAGGGAGTATATGTGTGTGGGGAAAGGGGTACGTGTGCAGTAGCCCATGGTAAGGCAAGAAAAGAGCTAGAGTGCATTGTGGAAGGTTTGCGTGTGCTTTCTCACCAGTCAGTATGCCAGCCCACAGCCAGAACTAGAAGGCTGGGTCACAAGAGGAAGTAGAAAGCAGCAATAGGTCAGGTCTGAGGTTCACCATTCACATAAGGAGAAGTCATCATTCAGCAGTGACAAATCCCAGGGATGAAACAGAGAAAGTGGCATATCAGAAAAGGGGCCAGAGAGCCTCTTAGTGGGGCAGAGGTCAGCCGTGGAATGTGAACTCTCACCTTTTGGGCCTAGGAGTAAGGATGGGAGTTAGAGGCAGAGGCCTCTGAGCCCAGATGAACTACATTCTAGGGTACTAAACTAACTGATTTGACTTTTAAGCCTGCATTAGTGATTTTTGAAAGTTCATGAAAAAAGGCACTTCACTTGATTTTCAAAAATGGAAAAAGAGTAGATTTTTTGGAACCAGGCTGGTCAACTTGGGCTTGTTTCCTGGGCACATTAAAGAATACCTTTGTTAACAGGATGGTGAATGAACACCTTCAAAAAGGAAGCGGTGGTTACAGAAAGGGCCACATGACTTCACCAAGGACACTCATTTTAGGAAAACACTTGAGAAAGTTCCTCATTCAATTTTTGTGGACAAGATGGGGAGGCAAAGTGAAGTGATAGGGCAGTCTGGCCCACAGAGGCACAATCAAAGCTTTTCTAGAGCCAAGAAGAGGCCTCAGCGGCCTTGGAGTCCAGTCCAATTCCAAAAGGAGCACCCACTATCATAGACCAGACAAGTGAGCTTCTAGCTTCTTTGTGAAGCCCTCCAGTCAAGGGGAGCTCACTCCCTCATGAGGCAGCCCATTATACTTTCTGGACCACACTTATTGTTAGGTAGATGTTTTCCTGCTAGTAAGCTGAAATTGGCTTCTTCACAACTTTGGTCCTGGTTCTGTCTTTTGGAAGTAAACAGAACCAGTCTACTGCCTCCACCAAATGACAGCCCTTTAAATGCTTGAAGACAGTTATTGTGTTTCCCCTGACTTGTAATTTTCTCTGGGTGAAACATCCTTTTATCTAGATACTCAGATGGCAGGTCTCCCGGTTCTTCCCCTTCCTGGCTGTCCTCCCCTGGATGCTCTTTAGTAAATTTCCTCCATTGTTGTACCCAAGAGCTGAACACAACACTGCAGACGTTGCCTGACCAGTTTAGCATAGTGGCAGCATCACCTCCTTATTCCTGGAAGCTCTAGCTTTCTTAATGGAATTCAAGAGCTCATATTTTTTTGTAGTCACATCACATTGCTGAATGACAGTGGGAGAGAGAGAGAGAGAGAGAGAGAGAGAGAGAGAGAGAGAGAGAGAGAGAGAGTGCGTGTGTGTGCAGTCCACAAAACTCCCAGATGTTTTTTAAGGATGAAGTACTTATGATGTTTCCACCTTCTTGTACTTAGGAGGTTGACTTTTTTGAACTCTGGTGTAAGATTTGATATTGAACCTTATTAAATTGTATTTGACTGTCAAGATGCTGTTAGACACTAACTCTATGACAGTGTATGGGCCCCAGCACAGATCGCTGGGGCATACAACTGCTCCAAATGCACCCAAATGTGATTCATTAATGGTTCCAGGTCAGTTTTGAGTGAAGTCTATAGTGGAGTGCCCCAGGGATCTCTTTTTTGAAATGAAATGGTTGAAGGCACAGATGGCATTTCTCATTAAAGAAGCTGGCAAGGCTGGCAAACATATTGGATGACTGAGAAGAGTCCAAAAAGAGCTCAGCAGGTTAGGAACTTGAGCCAAACATAAGATGAAGTTTTCTAGGAATAAATATCAGCTATTTACTTCTGAGTTAAAAAGAAATCAACCTCGCAAGTGTGAGAAGAAAAAGGAGGAGCCAGATAGAAAGTGTCAAAAATATCTGGAGATTGGAGAGAGACTCGAATGAGCAGTCTGACACAGCTGCCCAAAAGGCTGAGGTTCTCCTAGACTATGTGAAGAGATGCAAGGTACCCAGCAGCAGGCGGGGATTTGTCCTCTGCTTGGACACCGACTACATCTTGGATGTTAAGTTCTGGTTATTACAGCTACAATTCAGGAAAGATATTATGAAGCAAGAGAGCATCCGGGGTGGAAAACCAGGGTGATGTCATATGAAACATCGTTGGAAGACCTGGAGAGGTGAGAAGGGGGATCTGAGAGCTGCATGTAAATATCTGAAGGGCTGACACAGAGAACAGGCCTTGTCAAGCCTCGGCCCGAAGGGCAGAACTAGGAGCTCTAACTGGAAGTTAGGAACACTCAAATGATCAGCGCTACTAATGATGAATGAGTGAAAAAAAAGCATTTATTAAATATTGGCTCTATCCAAAGCACTGGGCTAAACACTGGGAATAAAAAATACAATCCAGGACAATTCTATTACCCAGACCCTTGGGTTTAGGGTTCTGAGCTATCACCATTGGGATCTGAGGGGAGATGGTGGTCAAGGTGGTAATGGTGGTGGTTTCACTTCCCTTGCCTATGTCTGTGGCACATAGAGCCTCTGGTCACTCCCTCAAAGTACCTGGCTACTTCAGCTAGGCTGGGTTCACCTGCCTGCAGGTGGCATGGGCTGCCCTGGGAGTTAGTAGGATCTGCTCTTAAACAAAGCTAAATAACTTCCTATTGGATGGGAAGGCCTCTGAGCTCCCTATGACTCCTGAGATTCTGGAATTTTGTGCTTACCTCAGTCTGTGATGCTGCATTCCATTCCAGTCTTCATATTCTGTTGCCTTTGGCGCAGATTCCAGTTTAAGTCCAGCCACCAGGCAGCAGCTCTGAGGGAGTGATTAAGTTAACTTGAGTGGACAGCTGTCCATACTGGCAGCAAACCCACTATTGGTGTGGGGAGGAGACCATTTTTCTCTTACTTTGATCTGTTTTAGGCTGGTAGAAGAGACAGGGTTCTTCATTCAAAATCAGCCACACTTGAAATCAGGAGCCCTAGGTTTGAATTGTGGCTCTGTCACCTATGAGCTATGAACCCAGGGGTTAATCCTCCAAGATCATGTCATCTGAGGATTGGGGGAAGGACCTAGGGCAGCTTAGCCTAGACAAGAGAAGATCTAGGGGGAATGCATCCAAGTATCAGAAGGGCTGTCCCATGGGAGAGGGATCAGCTTTGCTCTGCTTGGCACCAGAGGGCACAATTAGGAACGGTGAAGGGAAGTTGACCTCCTTGAGTCTTAGTTTCAGCATCTGTTTCTTTGTCTGTAAAACTGTAGTTCCCTGGTTACCTCAGGAGGTGGCTCAAACCTAGAGCACTAGAGTAATCGAAGTCGTCACCATTCATACCGTTCTTACATAGAAGTTGTGTCAGTTGTTGTGCTGTTTCACTTGGGGTGTCAAGACATCGGAAGATGGCAAAGGAGCCATATTTCAACCTGGTATATTTTGTCCCACGGACACAGCCTTTAAAAAAGGCTTTGAACACACTGCTCGGTCAAACTGGTACAATGGAAAGTGCCATAGTGTCCATCCCAAGGCAGACAAAAGGCCTTGGATGAATGCATAGTACAGAATGGATAGTACGTCGGTGTACTTATTTTGAATGTGCTCATATACAAGTGCTGTAGCTTACCTTCAGAGATAAGATGGAAAGCAAGAGGAAATCAGGAATGCAAAAGATTTTCCTTTTCAACTCTAGATTAAACAGTTTTTTCTTCTTCAGAGAGACATTCTGCCTGAAAAGGTTACAGACAGATGAATTGTCACACTTTCTTGTATTGGTTTATTCCACTACCAGATTTCTCATGTTTTCCTTGTGGGGAGGCAGCAATCTTTCCATGAGCCTCATGCCAGGTTTCCTGTTGATGTTGTTTTTTCCCCTGATGGACATGTCTACACTGCAAGAGGCATAAGATCCTGGGTATTTGAAAATGAAAGAACAGCAGCACAGGGCCAGATGCTTTAGCTATAAAAGTTGCCGAAGTATCATAAACACCAGGTGTGCCATAGAAATGCCCAGGTTTTTTATCCTGACACACTGTTATCATATGGTTCCAACATCTGTTCTTCCCTGTCCATACTTCCCATAGACAGTATTTATTAAAATCAAATCTGCACTAGCTCTCACTTATGTGCCTTGAGCAGGAAGGGCTACAGTGGCCTTATTATGGAGTATAAGGGAGCTGATAAAAATAGATTTTATCAGTAAACTTAGAATTGTCCTTACAACCCAATATGGTATCGTCTGGTCCAAGGTTACCTCCCACTTGTTAACTAATCACTTTCTGCTGCTTGTAGTTTATATTCAAGTAGTGCCACAATGTAGTACTTCATAACTTCCAAACAATTTAGGGGTGAGGGGTGAGGCCAATCTGGCTTAATTAATGAGAAGTCTGAATCACAGGATAGCCTAAAAACATGTGGGCTCTTTACTTTCAAATATAATAACATAGCTATGTTCATTCAAGTCCCAACTCTCCCTGTTACCCTTTGCTGTGTGAACTGGATATACCCTACTAGGTGACTTTGTGGGGGTTACTCCCCTTCTCAGGGTCTCAGTTTACTTATCTGTAAAACAAAGTAATTGGATGAGATGGTATCTAGGGTCCCTCCTGACCCTAAAGATTGTAGGATTCTAAACTCCTTTCCTTGCCTGGGTCTCAATTTCCCATAAGTTAAACAAATTATATCTGCATCAGATGAGAAGGCATGGATAGGTGCCTATCAGCAATGGAAGGAGTGCCCACATCAGTGAGGTCATGGGGAACTTGAGATAGAGCATTTCACCTAAAGTACTAAACCAGATTGTTGTGAGGAGCATGACTTAGAAACTGTCAGACTGGACAGCAGTGTAAGTCAGCATTTGGGAGGGAGGAGTGGGGAGGGGAGTACTATCCAGTCCTGTGACTTCATAGGTATCTCAAAGTGAGGAAACGCCTTCCGCCAATGCAGATTGGCAACTACTGTTCAATGTGGAGTCTTAAAAAGTTGCTAAGTGACTGACCAAGGGCATGAATCTGACTCATGTCACAGGTGGCCTTTGAACCCAGATGATAGTGACTCAGGTTAGTTCTCTACTATACTGTACTGCCTCTTGAGCTGATATGACTAATAGGTAAAATGTGTCACAAATTCATTAACATTTATGCCAGATCTAAATTATACAATAATATTCACTCACCACAGAAGTCTTTTTAATGTGTTAGAATTAACTTTGGGGACCAGAAGTCGGAGACACATTTGAAACAATCCTTTATTTCTTTTGATCACTCAGTCTGATAAAGCTGCTGACTTTTACTAAGATGTAAGACTCTACTGATTCATGGAGAAAGAAATAATTTCAAACCTCTTTTTCTAAAAGGATGATATATATATATACTATCTGGAAAATCAAAAATTTGAAATAGTGGGTTTCAAATTAATGAGCATTTGCACTGTGATTTTTTACATCACCAAGAGAAGAGTGATAGGGATCATCAATTGAAGACTATCCAGTATTTCGTGATCTTTCTTCATTTGTTATTTTTAGACACAGACAACCATTAACAATAATTCATGAGCCAAAATAATCCATATTGGATTTAGACATTCATATACGTAGTCCCACTTCTAAGTCACACGGCCTGAATGCCTCCTATTAATATTGGAAATTTCTTTTTTTGTATCACATGTGATGTGTACATGATCCAGAGACCCATCAGACAATCTTGAAAATCACTGAATTTTGTAATAAATTAATCCTTAGATAGTAGGAGGCATCTCAAGTCTCTTCCAATAATGCCAATAAAGCCATATCCCATGTCTATATCTTTTTCATGTCTTCCCATAATTCTGTAGTAATGCTGCCTCTATTTTAGTTTCTTTCTGTGGAAGAAGTTTCCATAAAGATGAAATTTTCGTTCCCACTTCAACTCCCAGACAGAAGTAAGTCGGAGAATGCAAGGGCAAAAAGGGATACTTGCTGAGGGATACTTCTCTGAGAAGACAGTCCTTGACTTGGGGGGCTGAAATGAGGTCAGATGTGTTCATTCTAGCACCTGGAACCTACCATGGGATCATCCTCAGAGAAGGAATGAGAAACTAATGAAGACTACTGTTATGGGGGAACCGGACAACACTTGGGTGGAGCAATTTCAAGTTGAGCTCAGTCTTTTTTCCCTGTGCTATTGCTACTGCTATCTCAAGTGTCACAATAAGGAAATGCATTCTTTTTGTATGGTAGAAATTTGCTTGTGTGATACCTAGCATGTAATGCCAAACTGTTCACATGCTGTACAAAGAATCATTCTGCATATAGATGGGTCTGTGTGCCCATATGTTTCAAAGTTCAGTTTCAAGGAACAGCTGAATTAGTCAGCGAGACTGAAAAGGGAAGTAGCCAATATTCATTTGCATATTGAAGGAAGGAAGACAGAGATGGAGGGAGAGGGTGAAGGGGGATGGGGGTCTGCTATACATGCTGTTCAAAGAAGAAACTGGCTATTACCATTCCTTGTTATTTGTCCTTGTTCTCCTGTGTATTCTTCACATTACAGATGCTGCAGCTTTTTCTTGCCAGCTTCCCCAGTTTAGGTTCCTGGAGATTACTGAGTCCATCCAGCAGATGGAATGTAGAGGATTCAGCTGGTGTCTTTCCTTGGTGGACATGGCACTAGGTGAACACTCCTCTAACTTAGATTTCTCTTTATGTCCCAAAGCCAACTGTTGGCACACCCATCTTGGCAGAGTCTTCCTTCCCAGGGAAATGAATCTGAATCCAAACATAAAAACAGCCTCCAGGGAGTCAAACCAAGGTGGGGCTTGGGAGGGGCTGATGGGGAGAGAGGGTGGCACTGAAGGGATAAAGATTCTGAATGCAAAATGCTACACAAAATAGGGAGTGACCTGAACCATGAAATCAAACGTTCCCTAGCTCCCCACCGCTATTTTTGCACGTACAGGGTAAGTCACTCTTCATTGATCAGCTTTGGAATTTTTTACTACATGGTGTTCTGGGAGAGGTGAAGCAATCTGTGGCTCTGCAAAGGTCAGAGAAAGTGAACTTGGGGACTGGACTTGAAAAAATGCTGCACTGAGGAAGACTTGGTCCTTCACGACTTCTGGTAAATCTCCATTTGCAAATTACACCCGCATCAAGCATGGCCTTTGGGTTCAGCGCTGTAGCACAGAGTGGGCTGCATTTTTCTGTCTGCCCCAGTGACCTTCTGCTCAGAGCTGCTAACATGTTTGCCATTTAGACAGGGGTCAACTATGCCCCTGATCCTCTTCAGATTGGTTAAGTAACTCAATGGTAGAATCAGGACCACATACTTAAAGCTAAACAGATTTAGAAGGAATTGGACCAGGGAGCTTCCTCTAAATAACCACTCTCAGGGCACTGCTATTTGAGGTGGCAGGCTAAGTTTTTGCTTCAAATCTGAACCCACAGCTGCCTGAAACATGGGCCAGCCTATCTCCACTGCTAAAATCAAATAGACATTTCCAAAGTGTTGGTTTTCCTTCTCTTAGTATGTGGGAGAAGTAGCTCAAAAAAAGAAGAACAGATACATTGAGTGAACCTAAAATGGCACAAATCTCTTGGAAAGGGGAAAAGATGGCATCAGTGATACCTTAACCTGGGCGTGTGTGTATTCCTTCATTCAATAAGCACCTATCATGTGCCAGCTACTGTGGCCTGTGAGATCAGAGAGAGGCTTAGAAGGACTTCAGCCACTTAATGCCTTTTGTCACTTTGCTGAGTGTCTGGAGTAATTACAGTTTAGAAATGGTTACAGTAAGCATGATGATGACAGTGATGAGAATGGAGCATTTATGCAGTGCTTTAAGATTTACAAAATCTTTTACATATATTATTTCATTTGATGGAGATTGTTTTCATCAGCTTGTTTAGACAGCACATACCTGTCATCAACTTATTTGAAAAACAATCCCATCCTGGGGTTATATTTTGCTTTTAGGCACCTGCTCTGGGACCTGAAATCCTTGGACAGCATCATATAAACACACAACCCACATTGTTTCTCTTTCCCTTGGGGCATTTTGCCACCACTGACCGAGTATCCCCTCTGGCATGACCTCCATCATCTTTGCTTTGCTTTTCTAAGCCATATTGATTGAAACAAGTGGAGGATCAGAGAAGAGATAGGCTTAATGCCATTTTTTCTTTTGCTTCCATTTTCTCTTCTACGGAGAATGATCTTTGGCCTGGGAAAGATAGAACAATGATGGTTAATAGGAAATTGAGAATGAAGATAAGGGAGGAGATGTCAAGATAGAACCTAGCTGTGCCCAATGAATTCAGATCACCCTAGAATGACATCTTAGGACAGTGACAAAAACGCGACTTATGATAGGTTGCTGGCGGTCAGTGCTCTTTGAAAACACTATAGACAATCGAGGAGGTGCTACAGGACGAGGAAGGGGCAAATATTGCCTTGATTTCCAAAAATGAGACCACATTATAGTTTGGTGAGTTTGACTTCTCATTGTGGCAAAATTCTACAACATATTATCAAGGTGGTGGTTTGTGGGCACTTAGGGGATCGGTGATAACTGAGCCAATGAGACTTCATCCAAACTAAATTGTGCCGTAACAACCTCATTTCCTTTTTTGACAGGATAAGTAACTTGGTTCGTTTGCCAAGTTGCCAAAGGTTCTACAGAGAGAAGGCTGACAGAAAGCAGGAGCAGCCATTGGCAGCAGGCGTGGTAGGGCTACAGGAAGAGATTTTTCACTTCGAAATCTCCCAAGTTCCTCAGAAGAGGAGAGTCTTCTTAAAGCTGGCTCTTAAAAAGTTCCACGGCAAGATGAGGCAGCTCAGGGGGAACATCACGAAAGAAAAGGGCAAAGATAAAAGGGAAAGGAAGAAGACAATGATTGAAGCTCGCCAACAGGTCACCACGGTGGTGCTGCCCACGGTGGGGGGCCTCATTCTCTTTATTGTACTTCTAGTGTACATACTGACACGCCCTCACAAAGACAAGTACATCTTGTCAGAAGTCATCAAAAACTAAAAGAATGTACTAGGAGAAAAGAGATCGGAGGGAAACAAAAAATTGTTTCTACAATGTAGTGGGTACTCGTTGATTACGATTTGGAAATGTAATACAAAATAAATTAATCAGCAAATGTGCCATGTGCCTTACTTTCTGTGTGTTCCTGAAATTAATGTATGCCTCATGATGAAAGGAGAAATATGCTGTAATCCATTCCACACCATGCCCAACAAGTAGTCACTCCACCCTTGCTTGAAGACCTCTCTCCAATGGGGGGCAACCCACTAGCTCTACTTTTCTTACTCTACTTTGGGATAGCTGTAAATGGCAGAAAGTTGTTGTGAGCCCCCTCCAGCTCAGACCCAGTGGGCCAAGGGTTGGTCTCTAGGGCCAACTGAACAAATCAAATCTCTCTTCCATGTGGCAGGTCTTCAGACATTTGAGGGAAGCTATCATGTACCACCTGTGCCACATTTTCTGCTGGCCAAAACTCCTCATTTTCCTTAACTGATCCCTACGTGTCATCAGCTCCTGAGCCACCAGCGTCATCATGCTGATCTGGCTTATCAATAAAATTAATCTGTCCTAAAATACAGGGCCCAGGCGTGAACCCAGTACACCAAATGTGGTCTGATAAATACAGAACTGTCACATCTTTATTTCTGGAGAGTCTGACTCTTAATAAAAAGCTGAGGATTACATGTGCTTTCTTGGCTGCCTCATCACACTATGGCCTTGTAATGAGCTGGTGGTTTGTGCCCATGTCCCAGATCTTTTCCAGATGAGCTGATGCTCTCTCCATCCTGTATATATGAAGTTGATTTTGGAGCCCAAGTGTGAAATTTGACATTTACCCATATTACACTTAATCTTATTTGATCTGACCAAATGTTTTAAAGCCATCTAATTGCATTTCTATCTAGCCTACATTTAATTGCATTTTTATTTAGCCTGCATCTCTCCATCTTTTCCACAGGAAGAATAAAAAGATTTCCTCTGACATCTAGACATACTGTTATCCACAACATTTTCATGATCTGTCAGTTTAGGAAGCTGGTCGTAAGTAAAGTTGATCAAACATGACCTGTTCTTGATGAAGATCATTCTCTTTCTTAACACTGCTTATTAGGGACATAACTCAGAATTCTGCTAGGAATTGAAGTTAAGCCCATTGGCCCAGATGACCAAAGGCTCCTTCTTTTTCTCTCTTCTGAAAATCAGGAATTTTTCCTTCTCCAGTGTTGCCATACCTCTCCCAGTCTTTTCAAGTTCACCAACAGCGTATAGATGCCATTTTTTCAAAGGTAGTAGGCTCTCTGGGACAGGTGCCATGAGCTCATCTGAGGCAACTGGGTGCTCTTTTTACCTTCTCTCCTTTTCTGGGATATCAGCTCTTTATCTAGCTATATATGCTTCTTCCTTTCCAATCCAAAGGTCATTCTCTTTGGCAGAGAAAACAGAAGCAAAAGAAAGATCGAGCATCTCTGCTTTCTCTTGCTATCAGTTACTGTTGTTCCATCTACCAAAAGTCACAGACCTAACTTCAGCGATCCTCCACCTTTCTCTAATACAACTTTAAAAAATTCTATCCTTGCCATTCGCTCACCTCAGGAACATCACCTCATTCTGAGATTTTTCACACTTTGGATATGGTTCTTATAGGACTATACCACTCTTGTGTATTCTGCCTTTGCTACCTGCCCTCATTTCTAACTTCTGTACATGTCTCTATAAAACAGACATTGTCTGGTGAGCTCCCTTATATTAGTCTCTTTAGAAATCTCTTTTTTTCCTTCCTCACAGGAATTGTTTTCATTATGTTTTCAGATTTCAGCCCCTGAGAGCTTCTCTCCTTTTTGAGAAGACTTCCCTTGTAGAATTTTAGTTCATCAAATTCCATTTTCCCTGGACTCCCCAAATTGAGGGAACATTATATCAACATGATTCTCATGAATCCATTGCATGTGTAGTTTACAGCTTCAAAGCCTACCATACTTCTCTGTGCTTAATGGCATTTGAAAGACATTGACTTAAAGGTGAAATATTTGTTTTTGGAACCAATGACACCATAAACTTGCAAATAATTGCAGATGCTACAAAGAAGAGCTAACACCTTAGACAATAGAGTCGGTATCCAAAGAGAGCTTAACAGGCTAGAACAATGGGCTAAATCATTCAAGGAAGATCATGGGCATGACATAATCTGGGTTCAGAAAATCAACTTCATAAGTACAGGATCGGGGTAGGGGACTAGATAACGATTTCTCTGAAGACAACATGGCGGGTTTCAGTGAACTGCAAATTCAACATGAATAAAGAGTGTGCAATGGCAGCCCTGATATCTGATGCTGTTGTAGACTGTGTCAAGGCAGTGTCCAGAAGACAAAAGAAGCAATGGTTCCACTGAACTTTGCTCTTACCTAATCACATCTAGAGTACTGTGTTCAGTTCTCAGCCCTGTATTTTAGGAAGGATGTTGACAAGGTAGAGCACAATGAGGAGAGGAGGACCAGGATGGGGAGAGAGCTGGAACCCAGTGTAGTAATCAATAATCATTTACTCTGCAACTGCTAGGCGCCAAGGCTACAAAGACCAAAGCTTGAAAGGTTCTTACCCTTGGGGAATTAATTTAATTATCAATTTAATCATTGACAACAATGAGACAAAACGAATATCTAGCATTTCTATAGTAATTTTCAAGTTTAACAAGCACTTGACAAATATTATCTCATTTTAATCCAACAACAATGCTAGGAGGTAGATGTTATCACTACCCTCCTTTTATAGATGAACTTAAACTCAGCAGATGGAGACAACATGGTCAGCATGTAGACATTTGCAGAATGAACACAATGGCCATCAGGGTATGGATAAGAAATGGCCTAATGTTGTCAGGAAATCAGTGTGGTCGTTGTGCAGAGGCATGATTGGAGAGGGGAGAGACTTGAGGCAGTGGGACCAATTCCAAGGCTACTGCAACAGCCCAGGCTAGAGAGGATGAGGGTCTGGACAGGAAGGGGCCTATGTGAGTGCAGACAATTGGCTAAAGGAATTGGGGGTGTTTAGCCTGGAGAAGAGAAGATGTCCTGTTAAATAAATGGGAATGAATGCTTTCTTCTGCTTGGCCCCAGACGGCAGAACCCTTTGGAGCGGTGGGAAGAAATTGAAGGGAGGTAGATTTAGGTTCCAAGTCAGGAAAACCTCTTGGTCATCACAGCTGTGGCAGGATGTGTTTACACAGATGTTGGTGGAGGGGATTCTCAGCTGCATATGTTTGCCTGTAAGGTCCCTTATCACAGAGAGAGTCTATAAGCCTTACAGCTAAGGCTCAGTGTGGAGAAGGATGCACTATGTGCGCTATTGGATGATTCAAGGCCACCGAAAAAGAATTCTGTGAGAGACAGGAAACGTTAAGTTACCACAGTAAGTTACTGCTAGTTGATGAAGTCATCAAGAATAAGTTAGATAATAAGAAGCCCGGCAGACTGCAGGCAGACTCAGTCAATCAAAAGACAGACAGTGGCCTTCAGAAAATTACAAAGTTTTTGATAAAGGAACCAAATCTACAACTAGCTGGAACCAGCCAAGAAAAATGACCTAGGGTTACCAGGAGAAGGCTTTTCTTCACTGTGCTTGCCTAATGAATCTCATGCATATAAGTAGACACACCCTGCATAAAATTATCCCTCCATTTTCTGATCATGGGTTCTATGTTAAAGCATGTTTGGGAGGGGGGAATCACACTAAGGGGGGGTTACATAATGGACAGGTAGAGAAGATGATAACCTACTAGAGAATGAACCAATCCATCTCCTAGTGGGAGAATGGGTCCTGAATTAACAGTATAAAGCCAGTCTCACTCTGTACCCAATGCTCCCTCCTCCTGAAAAGGAGGTGGGGGCCTGCTTTGGCCAAAGTGTTCAATTTCTCTGAAGTCTGCTGTGATGAATTTTCTTTGATACCTTTTAAGTGTCAAGTATGTCTCTAATAACATGGAAGGCAGTTAGGTGGTGTACTGGATAGAGTTCTGGGCCTCTAGTCAGGAGGACTCGCGTTCAAATCCAGCCTCAGACACTCATAAAGAAGGAAGTGCCTAACACTGAGGAGTCTTTCTTGTCACTAGAGGTTCTCAAGCATCCAATGCAACTCACTGTTTGAAGGAGACACACCAGTCTGAGAAGTGAAATTCTCACCTCTCACCAACACTGCCTTATCTCTCTCATAGAACAAGGCAAGGATAGAGTCCCTAACAGCCTTGGGACTAGGGTTACATAAAGAAGTACGTTGTAAAAGCTTAAGTGACTTGTCCAGGGTCACACAACTAATAAAATGTTTAAAGCAGAATTCAAATCCAGGTCTTCCTGATTCCAAGTCTAGCATTCTCTCTTTTATGCCACAACTGCCTCTTGACAATCCTGAGAAGTATATACTATATAGTACTCTTATACCTATTTTACAGCTGTGCAAACTGAGACACATAGACTTTAGGTGATTTGTTCATGAGCTGAATTCAGTGAGACTAAATAGGGATAAATAGAAATTTTTATGGCTAGGAGAAAAACTCAACTGCACAGGTATAGGTTGGGGGAATTGTGGCCAGCTAACAGTTAGTTACACTCACGCTCACAGGATCACAGACTTAGACCTGAAAGACACCATAGAGTCTATTATTCCAACCCCTTTACAGGTGGAAAAAAATGAGGCCCACAGAGGTTAAGTGACTTGCCCAAGGTCACAAGGATACTGTGACAGAATTGGAATTCAAGTCCTTGTCTCATGACCCCAAACCCAACACTCTTCTTTTTGCAACATGATACTCAGTTAGAATCAGGAATGTGACACGATAGTCCAAAAGCTAATACCTTAAGGCTACCTCTGTGGAACCAGAGTTTCCCAAACAACAGAGGGAGAGATAGAATATACCTTGAGCATTATGCCCAATTCCAGGCATCACATTTTGAGAATACCATTAACCAGTGATAGCGTACCAAGGATAAAGTAAAGGAACTTGAAACCATGCCGTACAATGGCATTGTCATCCCACATCTGAACGGTTGCTAGGTGGACAAAGGCTTCAGCTTGGCTTGCCTGGTCCTAGACTCCCAAGCTAGAGTTAATGAATGGAAGCTATAGAAGCATCTTCAGGTCTGACATAAGGAAAGAAGTATCTAACAATGAGGAGCATTCAGAAGGACAGATGACTCCTTTAGGAGCTTCTCCTATCACTAGAAGTTCTTAAGCAGAGCTGAGATGTACACACGGGGAAGATGTTCTGGGGGGTATCTAGATGGGGTGGGAGGGTGTGTGTGTGTGTGTGTGTGTGTGTGTGTGTGAGTAGGGTGGGAAATTGGATTAGATGATCTTTAAAAATTCTAGGCAGCTAGGTGGCATTGCAGTGGACAGAGTGCTGAGCCTGGAATCAGGAAGACCTGAATTCAAATCCATCCTCAGACACCTAACTAGCTGTGTGACCCTGGAGAAGTCACTTCACCCTGATTGCCTCAGTTTTCTCATGTATAAAATGAACTGGAGACAAAAATGGCAAACCAATCCAGTATCTTTGTCAAGAAACCTAAATATGATGGTGAAAAGTCAGACACGACTAATTGACTAAAAGAACGCACAAATTGAGATTTGGGGATGTTATCACCTTATTCTTTCACATTTATCAAGCGAAGTAAAGAAGAGACCACAGATTTCTTGTCTGCAGAACCTAACACTCCTTCCTAAAACCATGTGCCCCATCATCCTTCCATTTTAACATTCGATGGGTGGCACACAGACTTTGTTTCTAAGTTTCTCCTAGGGTTTCTACTTTTTACATCCTGAATGTAGGTTCTGTTCCTATTTGAAGTAGTAGTAAATTATCTTTGCTTTTAAAAATGGTAGGATCAGTTTAAATGCTATTAAAAGAAACAATGCCTCCCCCCCCCCAGTTTTATGGCAGTGGTCAAAATAGAACTGTGCATTTTACATGAGTGCTGACTACATGCTTATAGGCCTGAAAAAGATGAATTCTCCCTTATATGCTGAGAAATGTGTGTGCCCCAGACACTGGGGGTAGAAAAGATGTCCTTCATCCCTCCCACATTTTTCTTTCATCTGGCCTGAGAATCCTAGAACTTCAGACTTGGCAGGGACCTTAGACCTATAGGCAAGAATTTATATTTATCCTTATTATATTTCATCTTGTTAGTTTCAGGCTGTACAGATATTTTTGAATTTTGATTCTCCAGTGTATTCGTTAGTTTTTCAAGGTTTATTTCATCTACAAATTTGATAAGCATGCATTCTGTGCACTCTGATGAACTGGCAGAATTTCACTTTTTCCATCCTGCTCTTTAGGAGCTATATTTTCTTAGACTGCTTCAGTAAGGCTCAGTGGTCTAGGAGAGAGAGACAGATAACCTTGGAGTCAGGAAGACTTGGGTTCAAGTTCAGGCAGGACTACAACAGGGTTAGGGTTAGTGTTAGGCTGTGTGACTGTGGGCAAATCACTTCAACTCTCCAAGGACTAAGTTCCAGAGGATTTGCTTCATTCTGTATAGAGGGAAGTGACTCCTACTCCAGGAATTCCTCACGCTGATGAACCAAAGGTCTGAACCAGTTCCAAATAATAACTTATCACAAATTCAGGACAGGGGACTTCATTGGTACAAGTTCTGGATGAAGAAGAAAAATGATAACAAAGGGTGGCATTAATATGGTGCTGGAAGATTTAATTCTCTCCTTTGATCCTCATAAATGGTGGGAAATTCTAATATTACCCCAATGTTACAGAAGAGAAAACTGAGGAAGACCAAGGTAAAGAGAGTTGCTTAGGGCCATTCAGTGAGCAAGGGACTGAGGGAGGACTGGAATGTCAATCTTTCTTCCTCTAAGAACAATATTCTATGTACTATGGCACTACCTAAGTCTCATCTAGGCTTTGTTCCTATTTGAAATGGTAGCTGTCCTCTAGTGGTTGGCAAATGTCTTTCATGTCTACCATGACCAGACAATCTGTTGCTCTGGCCAATGTAATCAACTACTTCTGCTTTTTGTGTGCACATGTTGTACTTAATTGGGTACATGGTATTTATACATACATTACCTCATGTGCTCCTCGCAATAATGCGATAGTATTGCTCAGAGTCACATGGCTAAATGCAAACCTGGATGGAATTGCAGGTTTGGTGACTTTTTTAACCCTTCATGGGCTAAAACATGTGTGTGTGTGTGCATGTGCATGTGCGTGTGCATGTGGTGGGGTAATGCTCAAAGTGGTAGAGGGCTATAAACACTGAACCAGAAATTAGGGCAGCTAGTTTCCAAGCTTGACCCTCCCATTAACTAGCTATGTGACCTTGGGCAACTCTGCTCCATGCTGTAAACTCCAGTTTCCTCTAATGTAAAAAATAACAAAAACTCCTTACGTTTCCCTGAGTCCAGTTTTCATGATGTGAGCACAGAAATACCTTGTTCATGGGTTCAGGAGGATATACATGAGCCCCAGGATGTTAGACTAGTAAGCTTTCCAGATCCAGCCAGATATACCCCATCTAGGCCATGTTGTGGGGAAGGGGTAGTAGAGTGGAAGTAATTGTGGCCCCTTTTCTGCATATGACTGAGCTGGTTGAGACAAAAAAAATGTTATACAGATTCATTATATGTGGGCATTTTAGAGATGTAATGGGGTTGAAGGGTACATCTGTTCCTTTAAAAAACAAATGTCTTTTTGGACACAAATATCGTGAATTATAGCTAAAATTGAGTCTAAGTTTGAAGCCACATAGACAAAAGGAACATGGGAGAGGAAGGCTTGGAAAAATGCCTTGTTGAAACCCAGTTTTATTTAAGAAAACTTAAAGGTCTCAGGGGCTCCAGAGAGTTCAGAACCAGGGAACTGTTCATTGAGAGAGTAGCTCATTTAAGCTCTAGGAACTTACGAAGTATTAGGGACTCTTAATTTAAAAGAAAACAAAATAAAACAAGTAAAGATCAAATCAAGAGGTAAAAACAATCTGATGACTCTCATTTGGACATTACTAATCAAGCTCTGTTTTCAGTGCCACCTTACCTTGGGCACTTCCCTTTCAAGAACCTCAGTTTCCTCACCTGTAAATGAGGGGTATTGGATGAAATAAGCACCGAAGCCCCTTTCCCTTGAAATAATGGGATTCGATGACTGTTCTTTCCATTGCCACTGACCCCAGGACTCTTGCTTTCCCCATCACTTTTATATTGGCTTGTTTCAGACAAAATTATGTTTCAGCACTATGGTCAGAGTGTGACTGCAGGATTTGGGGTGTGTCAAAAAAACAATCTTAATGTGACAAAACAGTCTGTCACAAGACAGAGTTATTCTCTATTTGCCCCAAATGTCACTGCCTTGCTCAGGCCGATCCATCAGCAAGGTGATGATTCACCTTCGAATTCAGGAGAGCTCGTGAGGAAACCCACTGAGTACATTTGCTCTGGCTTCTCATCAAATTTTGTAAAGACTCAATAAGGCTTCTAGGCTGCATGAAGAGGGAGCCCAGTGTCTCAAGTCACGATGGCAGAGATTTCCATGGTAGTTATCCCGATCAGATCGCACAGGGAGCCCTGGGTAGAGTTCTGGGTTCAGTTTAAGAAGGACATTGATCCCCAGAGAGGGACCAGAGGAGGGCAATCGGTATGGTGAAAGAACTGGCTGAAGAAGCTAAGTCTTAGGTGGGGGACAGGAGAACTGTCTTTAAGCAACTGAAGGCCTGTTAATGTGAAAAAGAGATGAGATTTGCTCTGCTTGGCCCTAGAGTTCAATCAGGAGCAATAGGTGGAAGCTACAAAGAGAAAGATTTCAGTTTGATATAATGAATCCTTTCTTACTATTGAATGTTATCTAGTTGGGAAGCCTTGAGAAGTAGTGGGATCTCTGTTTCCCAAAAGTCCTCAAAGACCACAGGATCAGAGATTTAGAGTCAAGAATGGACCTGGGAAGTCATCTATTCCATGCCGCTCATTTTACAAAGGAGAAGAGAGACCCAGAGAGGTCACTTGTCCAGGGTCCCATTGAGCCAGGATTTGAATTCACTTCCTCTAACTGCATAGCCAATGATATTTCCATGGCACCATGTCACCTGTGCAGGTTTGAACTAGACATTCCCTTACAGCTGGTGAGATTTAAGGATGACACCTTTCGAAAGGCCTGAGCCAGATGCTTTAGTTCCCCCTACTCCCTCATCCCCTTATCCTCTCTTTACTGTCCCTCCCTACCTAAAAATTTCAACGTTTTATTGAATCCAAGGCTTGGACATACACTGGAAGCCATTTTTCTGGGTATAACTCATAACAACACAAAGGAAGGCAGAGATCATTTTACTGTATTTCATCTGGTCCTTATTAGCTTTTTTTCTTGAATTCACCTTAGCAATCCTTTTGCTGGGAAAATCAAAGATGAATGAAAGGAAGCCAAATGGAAAAATAGGAGGTCTGGAAGGGGCATTGAGGAGATCCTTAAATCAGGGTCTTTATCTTTTGATTGCTGCTAAGTGGCTACATTTAGGACAATATTTCACTCCTCTTACATCTGCAGCCTTGATGTTTGCTGTTTGCCTATTTGTACTTCAGTTTCAATAGCTATGATCCATTCTTTACAACTCTTTGTCTAACATCTTACTTTGATGCTGTCCATGAACAGTTCTTCACATTGCTTCCTACCTGAAGAACTGGCACTCACTCATTGAAGGTCACTGATTGGCAACCAAGTATTTCTTGGCACTCATGACGTGAGTAGAACGATTGACTTGAAAAACAGAGTTGTTGAGAGTCAAGAGGTGCCACTTGTATTTTTTTGACGATATGAGTATTAAAATGAATGCCGACTAAAAGCTCCTCCCTTGGATGTACACACCTGCAGCAGCTGAAGGAATATTTTCTCGTTAATCAAATCCTTTGCTCATCTTTCAAGATTAAACTAAAATAATAACAAATAAATTCCCCTTGTAAAAGATTAATTTTCAACCCAATTCAAGTCAGTGGAGCCTCAGTATCTACGTGTGTACATACACTTTACAGAAAATGCTCTGAATTTTTAAAACTTTACAGCACAACTTGGGATGGTAGTAAAGAAATGAAAATTTGTCAGCCAGTTAACAAGTCTTTTCTGAACATATATTGTGTGCCAAGCACTGTTGTAAGGCAGAAAGAAGTCTTTGGATTTTATAATTGCTCTTTAAACAACATGGCACACTCCCCTCCCAAACCCTCAATTCCCTCTCTCCACCCTCTGATTAGCTACCAAATGCTAGTAGACAGCTGCCTTCTTCTCTCTCATCTCAATTAAAGTGACCTGAGAATCCACTTTAGCCAGGGAATATTGTAATGCTTGCCAGGCTGGAGTCATGGAGGTATATAACCAGTCACTCCAATGCCATCTTGACAGTATCTGGATGTTTCATTCATTTTATGAGGTTGGTTTCACAATGACATCTTCTGCTCGATGGTGAATGGGTACTTTTAGAGACAAAAAAGCCCAAATCCAAAACAAGTCAAAGATGGAACAAACAAGAGCTATACCACCCCCCCCAAATCATTATAGATCTTTAGCACTATGAAATTGTCAAAAAGAAAAAGCCTATAACAATCCCACTAATAAGTAACATGGGTAATAAGCTGACACCCCCTGCCTTTACAACATCTACCCATGTACACCACATTTATTTTAGCCTCTGATCAAAATACCATCTTGACAAACCACCTATGATTCCATTAGTGATGAGAACTTCAGGGTGGAAATTCCTTTATCTTACTTTGATATAGAGTGTGAGATGATGGTCTATACCTAGTTCCCGCTAAAGTGCTTTCCAGCTTTCCCCCACAATGTTTGTTGAATGTTGAGTTCTTACTCTAAAAGCTTCTATCTTTAGGTTTTTCAAATGCTAAATTAGTATGGTCATTTATTACTATGTATTACATATGTAACCTACTCCACAGACCCACCACTTTATTTCTTAACCAGTAGCAAAGTGTTGTGATGATTATTGCTTTGTAATATAGTTTGAAATTTGGAAATACTAGGCTGCCTTCCTTCACATTTTTGTTTGTTTCCCTTCACGTTTTTGACTTTTTGCTCTTCCAGATGAATTTTCTTATTATTTTTTCTAGTTCTATGAAACAATCTTTGATAGTTTTGATATAGCTCTGAATGAGTAAATTCACTTAGGCAGAACTGTTATTTTTATTATATTTTATTATTGACCTACCCAAGAGCAGTTAGTATTTCTCTAGCTGTTTTGATCTGTCTTCATTTGTGTGAGAAGTGACTTGTAACCGTATTCATACAATCCCTGAGTTTGTCTCATCAGGCAGATGCCCAAATATTTCATATTGTCTGCAGTTATTTTAAATGGAACTTCTTTTCATCTCTTGGTGTTAGGTTTTATTGGTAGTATACGAAAATGGTGATGATATATGTGGGTTTAATTTATAGCCTGCAACTTTGCTGAAGTCAATTGTTTCAACTACCTTTTTAGTTTGTTCTCTAGAGTTCTTTAAATATACCATCGTGTCATCTGCAAAGAGTGATAGTTTTGTTTCTTCATTGCCTATTCTAACTCCTTCGATTTCTTTTTCTTCTCTTATTACCATAGGTTGCAATTCTAGCACATATTGAATAATAGTGCTGATAATGGACATCCTTGCTTCACCCCTGGCCTTACTGAGAAGACTTCACGTGTATACCCACTACAGATAATGCTTACTCTTGGTTTTAGATAAATAACTACCTACCATTTTAAGGAAGGCTCCATTGATTCCTAAGCTTTCTAGTGTTTTTAATAGGAATGGGTGTTGTATTTGGTCAAAGATTTTTTTCTGCATCTATTGATATAGTCATATGATTTTTGTTGTTTTTTGTTATTAATATGGTCAATGATACTGACAGTTTTCTTAATATTGAGTGTATTCCTGGTATAAATCTCACCTGGCCACAGCATCTGGTCTTTGTGATATATTGCTGTAATCTCCTTGCTTACAATTTATTTTAAAATTTTGCATCGATGTTCTTTAGGGAAATTTGTCTATACTTTTCTTTCTGTTTTTGCTCTTCCTAGTTTAGGTATCAAAACTCTATTTGTGTCATAAAAGGAATTTAGTAGGATTCCTTTATTTTTTCAAATAGTTTATATGATTGTTACTTCAATGTTTGATAGAACTCACTTGTAAACCCATCTGGTCCTTTTTCTTAGGGAGTTCATTGATGGCTTATTCAACTTTCTTTTTCTAAGATAGGGCTATTTAAATACTCCATTTCCTCTTCTGTTAATCTGACCAGTTTATATTTTTCTAAATCTTCACCCATTTCACTTATATTATCAGTTTCACTAGCACACAACTGGGTAAAATAACTCCTAATGATTGCTTTAATTTCATCTTCATTGGTGTTGTATTTACCCTTCTTATTTCTGATACTAGCAATTCATTTTTCTTTTTAAAAAAAATCAAATTAACCAATGGTTTGTCTATTTTATTATTTTCCCCCATAAAACCAGTTCCTAATTTTATTAGTTCAATGCTATTTCTAACTTTCACTTTTAATAACCTCTCCTTTTATTTTCAGCGTTTCCATTTTGGTGTTTAATTGGAAAGTTTTAATTGGTTCTGAAGTATTTATAGTTGCATATCCAATTCATTGATCTGTTTTTTCTCTCTTTTATTGATGTATGCCTTTAGAGATATAAATTTCCCCCTAATTGCTCCTTTGGCTGCATCCTACAAATTTTGGAATGTTGGCTCATCGTTGTCATTATCTTTAATGAAATGATTGTTTCTATGATTTGCTCTTTGACTCGATCATTCTTTAGGAGTAGATTATTTATTTTCTAATTACTTTTTAAACTGCTTCCACAATCCTTTATTATGAATAAATTTTATTGAATTATTATCTGAATAGTATACATTTAATACTTCTACTTTTCTGTATTTGGTTGTGTGGTTTTTATGCATTAACATGTTGATTTTTGTGAAGCTTCCATGTATAGTTGGGAAAAACGTATACTCCTCTGTATTCTTATTCAGCTTTCTCCAGAGGTCTATCATATCTAACTTTCCTAAGATTCTATTCATTTCATTGGCTTCTTTCTTATTTATTTTATGGTTAGTTTTATCTAGCTAGCTCTGAAATATGAAAAGTTACAGTCCCCTACTAGTATAGTTTTACTATTTCTTCCTGCAATTCATTTAACTTTTTCTTTAAAAAATTGGATGGTATTTCATTTGGTGCACATGTTCAGCATTGATATTCCCTTCATTGTCTATGGTTCATTTAGTAAGATGTTTCCCTGCTTATTCCTTTTAATTAGGTCTATTTTTGTTTTTGCTTTGTCTGGGAACATGACTGCTACCCATACCTGTTTTTTTTTTACTTCAGTTGAAGCATAATAGATTCTGCTCAGACCCCTCACTTTATCTGTTTCAAGTGTGCCTTTTGTAAACAACATACTTTTGAATTGGGGTTTCTAATTCATTCTGTTAATCAGTTTCCATTTTATGGGAGAGTTCATCCCATTCATGTTCACAGTTACTAACTGTGAATTTCCCTCCATCTTATTTTCTTCTGTTTATCCTCTTTCTTTTTATCTTGTCCCTCCCCTAAAGTCTATTTTGCTTCTATTGCCTTCTTTAATCTGCTTTCCTTTTGTCACCTTCTTAAAACAGTTTAACTTTATGAAGTCCCTTATGATTTCTTTCATGTTTACCTTTTTATACTTCTCTTGAGTCTTATATTTGAAAAGCAAATTTTCTTTTCAGCTCTATTCTTTTGATCAGGAATACTATAATGTCCCCTATTTCATTAAATATTTTTTCCCTTGAAGGATTATTCAGTTTTTCTGGGTAGGTGATTCTTGGTTATATTCCTGGCACTTTGGCCTTCCAGAATATCATTTCTTGTGTGATTCTGACTGTGACTGCACAGTATTTGATTTCTTTCTGGCTGCTTGAAGTATTTTCTCTCTGACCTGGGAGCTCTGGAATTTGGCTATAATGTTTCTGGCAGTTTTTATTTTGGGATCTCTTTCAGGTGGTGAATGGTGGATTCTTTTCATTTCTCAGATATGGGAGTAGTTTTCCTTGATGATTTCTGGAAATATGATATTTAGGTTCATTCTTTTATTATGGCTTTTCAGGTAGTCCAATAATTCTTAAATTATCTCTCCTTGAAAGGTCTTTCAGGTCAGTTATTTCTTCAATGAGATGTTTCATGTTTTCTTCTACTTTGCAAAATTCTTTAGACTTTGCTTTATTGTTTCTTTATGTCTCATGAAATCATTAGCTTCCATTTGCTCAAATCTACCTTTCAAAGAATGATTTTTTTCAGTGAGCTTTTGTACCTCTTTTCCCATTTGGTCAATTCTGCTTTTAGGGAGCTATTTTCATCAGTGAATTTTTATATCTCTTTGTTCGTTTTGCTAAATTTTAAGGTATTATTTTCTTCAGCATTTTTTGTGCTTCTTTTTACCAAGTTGGTGTCTTTTCATATTTTTTCCTTCAATTTAATTTCTTTACCTATTTTTTTCCTCTACCACTCTCACTCTAATTTTTAAAATTATTCCTGAAATTCTTGCTGAGCTTGTGTCCAAATTACATTTTTTCCTTTGAAGGTTTGCTTGTAGCTGTTTTGACTTCATTGTCTCCTTCTGAGTTCGCATCTTCATCTTCCCTCTCTCCATAGTAGGTTTTTATACCCAAGTTCTTTTTATGTTGTTAGTTCATTTTTCTTTAACTTTATGTTAAAAATGGGCTCTGTTCCTTGTGTGAGGTGGGAGAAGGGACACCATTTCAAGCATCAGGCTATTTTGCACTACCATTTTTAGAGTTAAATCTGAGGGTTTAGAAGTTTTTGGTGTTTCCAAGGTGGTATGATCTGGATAGAGGTGTGGTCACTGCTCTCCTGGTCTGCACTCTGATTCTTACCCAGGAAGGACCACTGATTCCTTGGGACTGCAATTGATACTGTCCCTCAAAGCTCCTGCTCCACTGGGACCAGAAGTTATATTGTTTCTTAGGGGTCCTTCTCCCTTGGGACCGGAAGCAATACTGCTCCAGGGTCTCTGATTCCTTAGGGTCAGAAGAGATGCTGTTCCTTAGGCTTCCTTATGCCTTGTGACTAGTCCCAATATTGCCCTTCAGGGCTTCCGCTCCCTCTTGACTGAAAGAGCTCTTCTCCACCCTTGAACTATGACCCAGAAATGGGTATAGGCA
>CM053775.1:8466611-8495525 GCA_028658325.1 Potorous gilbertii
TCTCTGTGTGTTGATATCTGGTAAGTTCATAAAAAAAGAATTGCTTTTAAAAAGCATCTAATCAATTCCAAATTTTCCTAAACTACCATGCTTATATTCTTTTGCCTTCCACATATAAAACAGGAATCAAAACGATAATAAATATTTAGTATTTGGATCTCTGACTATTAAAATGAACTGTCAAAACATCTCAATCAATCAACAAGTATTTATTGAATACCCATCAATCAAAAGCAACAAACATTTCTATGGCTATTATGTTCCAAGCACTTCACTAGCTCCTGGGGTGGCTCATATAAAAGGAAGCTTTGCCATGGTCCCTCTTGGAGTAGTTTATGATCTAGGTGAAGAGACAAATGGAACTTAGAAAAACAACTTGAGAATGATATGAGATAGCACACTCTATTAAGTCCTCCTGAGATGCCCCTATTGCACAGGGAGGTGTTCACGGCTTCTTAATGGCTAGGCCAGCAGAGCACAAGCTCAGATAGCTCTAAATAAGCTTAAAAAGCTTTGAGGGCCAGCTTTACTAGGTGGAAAGAATGAGTCTTTAGAAGGTGGACCCTCAGAGGATGAAGAATTCAGGTACAGCAAGTCATGAAACATGGAGGGGTTTCCGTGTTCAGTGATGGTGGTGGTCTTTATAATTGCGATGCTAGAAATTTCCAAGTATGAGGCAGTATATCTAATTAAGAGCTTAAATAGGTGACAGAGAAATTCCAAATTCCAAGGCAATAAACATCCAGATTAACTTTTGAAACATAACACATATGAAGGGTGAGAACTGCCTATAGCTGAATAGAACATCTGAAAGCATGGAAGAAAAGAAATACAACTTAGTATTATAATAAGAGCATCCAGCTTTAGCGAAGAGAGAGGCCTCAAAGGACAAAGAACGGCAAAACCGATAACCAAAATACTTACTCTTATAATAGAGAAGGTAATGCATAAATAACTAGGTCCATACAAGATAGATAGCGAGGAAGCAGAAGGCACTAGCTGGGGGGGGGGGAGCAGGAAAGATCTCCTGTAGAGGGTGAAATTGAAGCTGAGTCTTGAGGGTTTGGAACAAATCAACTAAGGAGAAATAGAATGCTTGCCTTGCTGGAGCGAGGGCACAGCATAATTTCACCATTTTTTCCTGCTCTGTTTGGTCACATATAAATTCAGGTGAAGGCAGTGAGTGGATGGTGGGAGTAATCCAAGCTTGGGGCTTGGCAAGGAATAACTGGTGACAGGATAAGGGGTCAAGGGAATTAAGTGTGGAAGACACTGGAAAGTTGAACTGGGTTCACCAATGGCTTGGATAATAGAAGGGAACGATGTCTATTTAGTGCTGAGGTGATGACCTAGGAAAGCACTAAAGGATGGAGGGAACGTAGGTTAGAAGATCAAGGTTAAGCACGGTAAGACAGAAGAAAAGAATGATTAGGATAGGGGAGGCACGATTTCTGTTTTCACCTATCTCAAGGAGGAATACATATTCATGTGGAATAATGTGGAAAAAATATTTATGTAGAATAAAAGATTAGATTAATTCAGTCTGCTTCCAGAGGGAAGAACTAGGTACAAACAGTAAAAGTTACAGGGAGACAAATTTCAGGTCCAAATACTGAAGGCTGTCCTCCCAATCAAAAGCTGCTATCTTGCAAGGGGGTTAATCCCATAGCCCCAAAGACATTCGATAACAGGAGTAGGGCTAGGGTGGGGAGAGAGGAGACCACTTGTTGGGGAATTAAGCATCAGGAAGGGAGTGGATGTGATGACCCAAAAATAAATAAAACAGAAAAAAAATACACTGTACTTCAAATGCATGTCAAATGAATGACCTCTAAGAGTTCCTTCCAAATGTACAATTCTATCATGCCATGGTTCCTCTGAGAAAATTATGCCACTTGTTTGGTAGGAAGTACCAAGAACATGCTAGATTTATGCTACTTGTTTGGGAGGAAGTACCAAGAACATGCCAGACACAAAAAAAACAGTAAAGGATTTATCCTTTCAGTAACAAGGAATTAACGGGCATTACTGAGCTTGGGATGGCTTTCTTTTTCTCATTCATTCCTTTCCATCTTGCCTGGCAAAACCTGCCTTTCTATTCTTGTGGCATATGTGAAACTTAACTATGTTCAGGGGGTGAGGGACGAGGAGAAAGAAGAAGAAAGTCTGTTCTTTTTGACAGGTCACTCTAAGATACAGACGCAAAATCCACTTCATGTCCAGGAGCACCGGCTGCTGTATCAGACAACTTCTGCATGACTGTTCCTGAGACGTGTGGAGGCCATAACTTGCTCGGGGGGGGAAGCTTTCCTGGAGATGTCCACATTGCTGTTGGAGGTCATATTTCTGGGGAAACAGGTCTGACAAGACTACTGAGCCTATCTGAACCCACCATTCCATGTCAACTGTACCATTTCTGGGAGTTGTTCCAGGATGCTGATGAACTTCTCTGGACAGGCAAGACTGGGAAGCGATTGCCAAAGGCCTAGTTTGCTGACAGTGATCAAGGTCAAAATTATGGATTATGAAGTGATACTTCTTCCACAAAATGAATCTGGCAGCTTTGAAATCTAGGGGAAAAATTTCCCTTCAGCATGATCATGAAGCTCTAGCCTTCTGTATGTCCAACCCCTAACCACAAAAGTGACCTCTCCCTTTCTAAGTTTCTCCCAGTGTTTTGCCTTGCTGTCTCCTTACCACGTTCTCAATCTCCCAAGTAATGCAGTCATTTGTGCATTTGTCTTTCCTCCAATTAGGCTGTAAGCTTCTTGAGAGCAGGGTTTCGGTACTCTCTACCTTTTTATCCACAGGACCTGGGATAGCACCTTATACATAATGGGTTGGTCTTCATAAATACTTGTTGAGCCAAACTGAATGACTGACTAATTGGAATTTAAAAAAACAGCAACAACTATTTTAGAAAATAATGGTATCATCTCTGGAAGTGATATATGTTAGCTAGTCAGGCCTTGGGCTCCTTAGTCACTTCCCATAACGCAACTGCATTTTTGAAGAGCTCATTTTTCAACATTACATTTCCATTCCTGAAAAAGGGAAGGAGGATAGACAATTTCTCCAAGGCATCATCAAGGACACTAAGAAATCCCCTGTATACCAGTCTCAAAAACAACAGTAATGGACATATTCCAAACATATCATCACCAGAAATCCCAACCTCATCAAGAAAGCTGAGAAGCTGGCAGACTCCTTTATGTGGATACTTTTAGGAAACACATTGCTGTGGTTCCTAGTATCCCAATGAAAGAGAGTTGTGAGTATAAAAACTCCCAAATAGCAACTCCATTAAAAATGCAGTAGTTAAATAAGCAAAACAAACCCCGAGATTTCACCCCCTACCCAGCAAATTAGCAAAGATGTCAGAAGATGGGAATAGACAACGTGAGAGGAATCATGGAAAAACAGCCACACTAAATCACTGTTGGTGGAGTGGTGAACTGGTACAACAATAAAGTTCCTAAAATGCCCATTTCCTTTGCTTCAGAGATCCCTCTGCCAGGTCAAGACCCAAGGAGGTCAAAGACTAAAAGAAAATCTCCGCCATACACCAAAACATTTCAAGCAGCGCTTTTTGGAAGCAAAGAACTAAAAACAGAATAGACGCCAATAAGCTGGGGAATGGCTAAACAAATTATGGTACACGATGGAATACAGTATCATTAGGCTAAAAGAAATAGCAAACATGATAAATACAGAGAAGCATGTAAAGGCTTAGAGGAACTGATACAGAATGAAGTAAGCAGAGCAAGGAAACCAATATCTAGAATGACATAACCACCACAAAACAATAAAAACAAAATTAGAAACAACAGAAGACACTTCTCTAAACTCCTTCGCAAAGAGTGGGGCAGTGGGGGGGAGGGGTATACAAGTGTACAACACAGTATAGAATATCACCCTTTTGAAAAGGGATATGTTGATCAGTTTGGTTAAGTTTCTTTTTCTCTTCTTTTTAGAAAAATTCTTGTTTTAAGGAATGTCTCTCTGGGAGGGGCTAATGGAATATAAGGTGATATAAAAACAACCCCCCATGACCCCCATCAATAAAGGTCTATTAAAACAATTACCTGAGTGTTATGATCTTCACCCCAAGCACTCTTTTCAAGGTTTAGGGCTACTATTATAGAGAGAAAGAAAAATCTGCTCTCTGTCCCCTAAATTGGGCAAAAGCTAAATTACAGACAGCAAGATGGTTATCCAGGGAAATATGATATAGTGACTGCTTATTAAGATTTCTGGATACGTGATCAGAGTGTTTTCCCAGCCAGGAAAAACAAGACAAAAGCAAAGACAGATTAACCCTCAGAGCAGAAGGTGAAGGTCTGAACTCTAAGGAAAGTCATTTCCTCAGCAGATCCTAGTTCAACTCTCAGTATCAATGAGTTCCTGGACTTGCCTCTCAGAAAAATTCAATTCAGTTAATTAAAGTGCTAATTATAGCAGTCACCTTCTATATTGTTTTACCAAATGGGCCTCATGGTATCAGGTATATGTCAAAGAGTCTACTTAACATATTAAGAGCTAGACAGTTTCATTATGAAACTTAGAAACCAAACAGTCTACATATTAGCCAGAATAAAAATTCTTGAGTACCTGTAAAATTCCGGCATAGCATTTGGGTCTGTCATCTTTAGGAGGGCAGCAACCAGAAAGTAGAGTTTTATTATATATCTTTGATACTAGCCTGATACCATACCTTTGATACATGAGAATATGTGTAAATACTCACTTCTGATAGTGGTCTAAATAATACCAGTTTGTGTATCTAAGACAAATCCTGCTTGTTCAAGCTGTTCAGGTCTTAAAGACTTTAATGTGCTTTATTTTTAATTAATTAATTTTTAGTTTTCAGTATTCATTTTTATAAGATTTTGAATTCTAAGTTTTTCTGTCTTCCTTCCTCCCTCCCCAAGAGAGCATGCAATCTGATTTAGGTTATACATGTATGATCATATTTTACATGTTTCCACATTAGTCATGTTGTGAAAGAAGAATCAGAACAAAAGGGAAAAGCCATGAGAAAGAAAAAAAACAAAAAAAGAAAACAGTCTGCTCCAATCTGCATTCAGACTCCATACTTCTTTCTCTGGATGTGGATGGCATTTTCCATCATGAGACTTTTGGAATTGTCTTAGATCATAGCATTGCTTGGAAGAGCTAAGTCTAACTGAATTGGTCATCTCATAATATTGCTGTTACTATATACAGTGTTCTCCTGGTTCTGCTCATTTCACTCAGCATCAGTTCAAGCAAGTCTTTGCCTGCTCATTATTTCTTATAGAACAAGAGTATTTATTGCATTACATTCACATATCACAACTTGTTCGCCATTCCCTAATTGATGGGGATCCCCTCAATTTTCAATTCTTGGCCACCACAAGAAGAGCTGCTAGAGATATTTTTGTACATGTAGGTCATTCTCTTTGGGATACAGACCTAGTAGTGGTATAGCTGGATCAATTCCAAATTGCTCTCCAGAATGGGTGGATCAGTTCACTTCACCAACAACGCATCACTGTTCCAATTTTCCCACATCTTACTGTTCCAATTTTCCCACATCTTCTCCAACATTTATCGTTTTCCTGTTTTGTCATGTTAGCCAGTCTGACAGGTGTGATGTGATACCTCAGAGTTTTTTTAATTTGCACTTCTCTAATCAATGGTGATTTAGAGAATTTTTTCCATGTGACTATAGACTTTAATTTAATTTCTTCATCTGAAAACTGCCTGCTCATATCCTTTGACCATCTATCATTTGGGGAATGACTTGTATTCTTATAGATTTGACTTAGTTCTCTATATATTTTACAAAAGAGATCTTTATCAGAGACACTGGCTGTAAAAATTGTTCCCCAGCTTTCTGCTTCCCTTCTGATCTTGGTTGCATTGGCTTTGTTTGTGCAAAACCTTTTCAATTTAATATAATCAAAATTATCTATTTTGCATTTCATAATGTTCTCTATCTCTTGTTTGGTCATAAATTCTTCTCTTCTCCATAGATCTGACAGGTAAACTATTCCTTGTTCTCCTAATATGCTTATAGTTTCACCCTTCATGTCTAAATCATTGTACCCATTTTCACTTTATCTTGGTATACAGTGTAAGATGTTAGTCTATGCCTAGTTTCTGGCATACTGTTTTCCAATTTTCCAAGCAGTTTTTGTCAAATAGTGAGTTCTTATTCAAGAAGTTGGAGTCTTTGGGTTTATCAAGCAGTAGCTCACTACAGTCACTGAATACTGTGTCTTACGTAACTAAGCTATTGCACTGACCCACCATTCTGTTTCTTAGTCAGTACCAAGTAGCTTTGATGACTGCTACTTTACAATACATTTTCACATATGGCATGGCTAGGTCACCTTCCCTTGCATTTCTTTTCATTAATTCCCTTGATATTCTGGACCTTTTGTTCTTCCAGATGAATTGTTATTTTTCTCTAGCTCTACGAAATAATTTTTTTTGGTTATTTGGTATGGCACAGATTAAGTAAATTAATTTAGGTAGAATTGTCATTTTTATTATATTAACTCGGCCTGTCCATGAGCAACTGATGTTTCTCCTGTTATCTAGACCTGACTTTTTTGTGTAAAAAGTGTTTGGGTAATTGTGTTCATATAGTTCCTGGGTTTGTCTTGACAGGCAGACTCCCAGATATTTCATATTGTCTAGTTACTTTAAATAGAATTTCTCTTTCTTTTTCTTGGGGCTAGACTTTGTTAGTAATATATAGAAATTCTGATGATTTTGTATACTTTAAATTTAAATTAAAGCCTAGCAGCAACACCTCAGGAAGTCAGGTTACACTTTACCCATTACAGAACTATGGATCAGAGAGGTGGAGACACTTAACCCAAGGTCATCCAGCTAGTACATGGCCCCTTACACAAATATACAGGAAGTCCTTAACCTTTTTCTGTGTTAAATATATAGTGGCTGCATATTTTGAGAGCGGCAGGTTTCTTTCACTTTGTATAGAATGTATCAAAAAGTGTTGCATGTATACCAAGTGTTTGTAGATTAACTATATTTTAAATGCCATCTGGGGTTGGGCTTAGATGATTTAAAGAAATCCTAGGATTTTTTTAAGGAAAGAATGCTTTAGAAAAGACTCCCCTCCTGATTACTGGCTTTAGAAGTCCACATTTTCCCATGTAAGTTTCTCTAAAAGTGAAGTATATGCATATATTTGGGGAATGGATAGGGATAGAGACAAGATTTCTCACTGCAACAGATGAAGTCAGTTAATTAGCATTTATTAAGTGTATACTATGAGCTGGGCCCTGTATTGAGTCCTAGAGAAAACAAAAGACAGGTCCTCCCTTAGCAGAGCTCACAGCCTAATGGGGAAGAGGACATGCCGACAGTCATGTAGAAAGAGGTTACAGTAAATACAGAATAACTTGAAGATAGTCTTGGAGGGAGGCCATGAGATGGAACATCAACTGGAACACCTTCAGGTGGCTACCTTTCACTGGCCTAGAGCTGAGGAAGCTCTTCCCAATGGAGGCTGGCACATTCTTTTCAATTTCAAAGTTGCACTCAAAATGGGTATTCTGGCTTAGACTGTCTGACAATGCAGCCATGAAAAAGAACAATTCCTGGTCTTCCATTGCCCTTCCTGTTCTGGTGGAAAGCAGGCAGGCTGTGGACCAGAAATAAACATGTTCAATTCTTTTTTAGATTTCACATGGAATAGAGAGTTAACTCTCAATGATCTACACTAATGGAGGGGAACCGTGGCATGGTTAATTCAAAATGGCAAATAATCTCCAAATCATTTATTTAGATTTGGAAAGCAATGGAAAATCCTCTGGGGCCTGAGAAGTGTGAGTCATTCAAGAAGATTAGAAAGTGATATGGCATCAGAGCTGCCTCTGTACAGTTGTGTCAGACTTGACTTGATCGACTTCCAGGGGAGAGGGGCCAGAGGCAGAAGCCCCTGAAATGTCTATTTTCAGGGAGAAAAACTAAGGTGCAGGGATCCAGGAAGCAATGAAGGTAGCAGCTGAAAAAATTTTCCATTTTCTCTGAAAGGTACAAGGCTTTTAAATTCTGACTACTCCCCCCTCCCCCCAATGACCTTTAAAAACCATATAAAGTCTCTAGAATGCAATTAGCCACTGCTAAAATAGACTGGGAAGTCTAAAATACATTCCAACTGGGCAGTCTGTATGCTTGATTGTTTTTTTTTTGGTGGGCAGGGGCGGGAGTGAGGTGGCAGGAGAGAGAAAGCAGAGACCTGGCTACCACAGGTGGATAAGAGGCAGCCTGGGGCCTGGACTTGGTGTAAAACAACACCAGAAATTGGCCTCAGGTGGAAATTTACAAAGAGCAAACCCCACAGATAACAGAGTCATTCCTTAAGAAATCTGAGCATCTGCACATTCATTGCCCCCGACCCCAGTGTAGTGTCTTGTTATTCTTTCCCATAAACCAAAACCTAAGTCTTGAAGTTGGGAGATTAGGGGGAGGGGATGGGATGGGGACAGCTCTAAGAGATGGAGACTTAGCCAAGACCTCTCAAGGGAATTCTTCACAAAGCTAGATATGTGTGCCCAGGTCTGCCCATCTGACAAAGCCACACTGCTCTGCCAGGGCACAGCTTGTGAGTAACCAGTGATGGTGTCCAAAGAAAGATGCTGAGCCATCCAAGAAGCCTTTTTAGCTTCTTCCTGCCCACCCTGATGATAAGAGCCAAGATTTAGAAGTGGAAGAAGGCTTAGAGGCCATCCAGTTCCACTCGCTCATTTTACAGATAAAGAAACAGAGACTCAGGGAGGGGAAATGACTTGCTCAGGGTCCCACAGCTGGCAAGTGAAAGAGTGAAGATTTGAATTCAAGTTCATTGACTCCCAATTCCAGCGCTCAGGAAGCTGCCTCCTGATAGTGCTCCTTTTTGAATTCCTCTCGACACATACAATCACACATTTTAGAGAAGCAGATCCCAGATGTGGGTGGTGACCTCTACTCTGCCATTCTGTAATTGTTTCATTTGTGTAAATCCTGTCTGTCCATCAAGATTTGAAGCTCCCTAAAGAAAAGGGTGGTGCCACCATTTTCTTTTTGATACTCACTTAGACTTAATAAACGCCTGTGGTTGGCCCCATATGATTTCACACACTTGAGTTCAGCCCTTGGGGGGCAGAGTTCATCTAACCGGAGTGGGTCTTTCTCATTTGGATGCCCTAGATGACTAATTGGTTTCAATATGCACAATGGAAAGCTGCACAGAAAAGAAACAGGCCCTTGGCCCCAATTAGCTTTCAAAGGTTATGCTTTTCCCTAATTACCCAGCAAGCTGGACCCTTCTAAAACTGAGTTTAAGCCCTGGGAGTACAGCTTGGTTAGATAAGAAATGATTGCATTCCAAGGACAAAACCAGAGTTAAGAGTGCTTTGTTTCTGTCACGCTGAGGTCTAAAATGACTTTATGTTTTACTAAAACTCTAAACAGGAGTGGGGTGGGAGCGAAAAAATGAAATGAAAGAGACAAGGCATCTAGGTTTGCGGGCATCATTATCCTTTTTTTTATAGAACTCCTAACCATGTAAATCAGGCAAGTCTATTATAACTTCTGTCTGTTCTCTATGCCAGATATGTAATCTCATTAGTTCTGACAAAGGTCAGGAAATTCAAAGTAATCAGTACATACAATAATATGTTTTAATTTGGCTGCATTTCAAGCCCTCACTGGATCAAGCATCAGTTTTCATAAGGAAGAAAGGAAGGGCAATCCCTAACTAAGGAAATTGGTTTGTGTTAAGACCTAGGAATGAAGTCAGTTCAGGGGAAAGGGGCAGAGAAAACCAAGAGTTTAAATCGACGGTCTCTTTTCTTCCTGCAAGTACTTCTATTCACTCAATTTAAATTAAGAAGGACCAAAACAATGCCACCAACACATCAGGAAGGCAGCACGCCATAGTAAAATAAAGCAAGGCACTGTCCCTTACTGACTGTGGGACCTTGGACAAGTCACTTGACCATTAGCCTCAGTTTCATCGAATATCTAATGAGTTTGATAAGATGTGCTTTGTTTACTTTATGGGATTTAGAAGGAACAAATGAAAGGGTGGACATTAAACTGTGAAGTATCAAACAAATGTAAGGAGTTATGATAAACTAGGAGAAAGGAACTGTCGCAATAGGATTCAAGTTTCTAAAGTGAAACAATAACTTTTTAAAACATGACAAGGTGATCCCATCTGAAGTCTAACTCCCTCCAACCCCAAACTGAGGGACCCAAAGTCTGAAAAATTAGACCCCTAACTTATCCCTAATTGCCAGCTCCCAGATACTGTTTGTTCTCTCCCTTCTGTCCTTCTAGAATCTACTCCTCTTGTGTCCCACTCCAACTCTGCCTGCCCTCTGGAATTCCCATACTTAATTGACAAGCTTGCCTTCATTGTGTAGCTCTTTCTCTGGTTTTCCTTTCTTCTAACATACAAAGGGACTTGGGTTCTCCGAGGTGATAACTGCCTCTCTGACCATCTTCTGTGGCTGTGGGGGCTCCTACTCCTCCTAGATATTCTTTTTGTCTCTCTGTCTTTGTAACACTGCTCTCTTTGGCGCTCCTTCCTACTTGTCTGACCACGCTTTGCTTAAAACTCTTTTTCTGGCTCTTCATTTATATGATGTCCCTTAACTGTGTGTTAGGAGAAGCTCTACCTCTGTCCTCAGCTTTTCTCTCACTTAATTAATTCCTACAGTTTTAATTATATCTATATGAACATACACACACACACAAACATATACATACACACAGCCCCATACCTCTATATTATATGCAGATACATACAACCTTGCTTTCTCTCCTAGTCTTGTACTACCAGCTGTCTACTGGACATTTCCTATTAGATGATCCATATGTATCTCAAGCTCAATAGGTCCAATCTCACAATTTGGGAAAGCTAAAGCCCTAACTGGAACAACACAATCCCTTCAGATAATAATGAACTTCAGAGAAATGGAGATATATCAGTCTTCAAGTGTAACAACCAGCTTAGATCATAACAATTAGGAAGGGCACTGACAAGCGAGATCTGCTGCCAGCTAAAACCGCCTATTACCATTTTTTATACAGCGTTTGGCATTTTCAGTAAGTTGGCATAGGTGGAAAGTCAGCTTTAGCCTGCAATTCATTCAGTCAGGATACAACAGACATAAAATCCTGCAACTTTGTGAAAAGGTAAGTTTGAATGTTCCCAGATGGATGAGTTTCATTTGCCACATTCCGCTTCAGTGGACACCATGGCAGAAGTGACCTTTCTGTATTAAGTACTGCATATGCTTGTTCTTTACCTGCCATCCAAATGACCGCCAGAGGCTTTGAAGGTATTGGCATCTTGGTTGCAAACTCAGAGATGGTTGCTTCCACAAAGAAGATGAAACACCACTTGTTTTTCGAAAGGATAAGGTCTAGGGAGGGTAACAACATGAAATGTCCCCTGTCTAGAATACATGCTTGGGATTCCAGCCAAGTGGCGCCTTTGATAATGTGGTTGCTGTGACGCGGGTTGTTCTTGTGTTCACTGGTTACTGCTCCCTGTTGAAAGTCACTGTTGTCAGCATCATGGCACAACATGACTAGTGTCACCCCCCATAATGATGTTGCTGCTGAAATTGAAGTGGCATACAAGGAAAAGGGCAGCATCAGTCATCAGAGAAAAGTAGCAAACACAGAGTCATTCATTTAGAAGGAAGACTGAAGGGCCTCTGGTGAGCACAAGGGATCTATCTCAGTGGCTTAGAGACAAGCAGAAACTGACCAGGGTTCTCTTCTCACATCCTGGAAACAGACCACATAGTTTGATGCAGTCTTAAGGACTTGGTGGAATTTGGTCAAGTATCTATTAGCTATTCATCCTTAAAAAAGACTTATCTTTGGAATTTGTTGTTTTAGGCCATGAGAAAGAATGGAGTGGTCTCAACGGAATACCACACAGACAACAATCTTTGAAAAAACCCCAATCTCAGTGATTCATTCAAAGTCACGTCTCTCAATCAAATAGCAGAAATGCAGGGCATTTAGATTTTTTTTCCTCCTTAATAAGAAAATGCACTTGGTATCACATCTAAAACACCAGCTGACCAGTCTCTAATACTAACTCTGGGATTTCCTAAATAAAGGATTCACATGGGTGCAGGAAAACCAAATAAACATCCTAGAGGACTCACAATTCTGATCTCAAAGCACTTGCATTCCACAGGGAGGTGGGGGTGATATAGAAAAGGAAAGACAAAGTATTTGGGGGAGGTGAAGGAAGCCATCCAAACTTAGAGGGAACTCCCTTGAATTTCTACGTGTAACCCTACTTTCTCATCTGAACTCCACTAGTTCAGTTCAGGATATCCTGTTGGCATCAGAGAGTCCAATTCCAAGTGCTCCAAAAGAGAAGTCTTCATTTTCTCTCCAAACCTTCTCCTCTTCCAAATTTTTCTACTTCTATCAAGTGCACTGCTATCCTTCTCATCCCCCAGGTATCTTAGTATCATGACTTTTTATTTCAATTCAGCCCACACATCCAAGTGGCTGCCACATCCTGTTGTTTCTACCTCCACAACATCTTGTGAATCCATCCCCTCCTCCTCACCCATGGCTACCCCCTTAGGCCAGGTTTCTGTCACCTCTTGAACTATTACGTTAGTCTTCTTGCCTCTAGTGTCTCTCACCTCGGATCCACCTGACACAAGGCTACCAAAATGATTTTCCTATCACTCTTCTCAGTAAGCTCCAGTGGCTCTGAAATTCCTCTCAGAACAAATGCCAACTCCTCTGCTTAGCACTTCATGCCCTTCTTTCACAGCTGGCTGCATGCTACCTTGCCAGCCATAATACACATTCTATCCCTCCCCACATTCAACAGTCTGCCCAAACAGACTCTCTAACAGAGAGACATTCCATCTCTTATCTCCAGGCTCCAGGCCATTGTACACGTCATCCTTCCATGCTTGGAATTCACTCCCTCCTCACTTTTGCCTCTGGAAATTCCTGATCTCCTTCATACTTAACTTAAGCACCACCTTCTTCAGGATGTGAACCTTGCTATCCACCTGTTGCTGAACCTTCTGAAGCAAAGGCCACGCCCTGTGGGGTTTAACTCTTTTACCTCTTATGTTACTAGTCTGAGACCTTCACTGTCTTAATTGGTGAAAATATTACATGGCCAACTATGCCCAGCTGTGCTTCATATTCTAGGCCAGAAGTGTTAAACTTCCTGCAGCAAAACTCCTGAATGGAGTCCAAGCCAGATTAAAATGTAATTGGGAAATGTTTGACAAAGATAAATAAAAATGCAATACAACATAATGTTACCTTGAGCTTTTCTAAGTCACTCTATGGCCTGCTGGAATCCATATTTATTGTTCTAGGCTATCCTCTTGCCCTCCCTCCTTCACCACTCATCCAAAAATCTCACTCTCTATACAGTCCTGGAAGCATAATCATGAACTATCCTAAGGATTCTAAGAGGAAGAGGGAAAGGAATATTAAGTTTAAAACATAGGAAACTTCCTATGCAAAGGCATGAAGGTGGGAGATGGCATTCTGTGCACAAGAAACTTTGAATGACTTCAGCCTGAATGGGCACAAGAGTGTGGGTAAAGTGGAGTCAAAAGGAAAAAGACAGAAAAGTAGGTCAGAAGATGAAAAGTGTGACATGTCCAGCTGAGGGTTTTGTTTAGAAATATGTTGGCAGTATCATGTCTGTGCTTCAGGAATAAGCGTGGCAGCTAAATGAAGGATGGATTGGAGGAGGGAGAAGTTGAAAGTAGAGAGAACAATATGAAGGCTACTGAGATAATCTAGCCAATAGATAATCAGAGTCAGAGTGCTGTGAATCCACATAGGACAGGCATAAGAATTCCTGTGGAGGCAAAGTCAATAAGATTTGAGACTTAGATTTGGGGAGAGAGAAGAGTTTGGAGGAGAGGATGGGCTGGGGGAGAAATATGGGTTCCATTTTCGACATGCTGATGTTTCAAATTGGCATTTGAAATGTCAGTGGGCTATATAGGTAGAAATGTCCAGTGGACAGGTGGTCATGGGGGCCTGGAGCTGAGGAGAGATACAGGCCATAGACAAATTTAGAAAGCATTGGCACAGAGTTGACGGTCTAATAAGGGGATGAGATACAAACACAGATTGTTAATAAACAATATTACTTAATAAATGAATTAATGAGTTTCAAAGTATCTATGTGAAGTCTGCAGTTAAAGGTCATTTCCAACATGGGGAATGAGAGAAAGCTTCATAGAAAAGGTGGTGGTTGAATTGAGATTTAAAAGACATGCAAAAATTTCCAACACAGAGTCTAGAGAGGAAGTGATGGTGCAGGGGTGTGGCAAGATGACCGCTGCTGAAGTAAGAGCCATAATCTATTCCAGGAGTGGGGAACCTAAGACCTCCAGGCCACATGTGACCCTCTACGTCCGAGTGCAGCCCTTTGACCGAATTCAGTTACTACTATAAAGGGTCGCACTTGAGGACCTAGAGGGCCACATGTGGCCTTGAGACTACAAGTTCCTCACCCTTGATTCTATTGTTTTACCCTCAACTAAAAAAAATCTGTAAAAGAGTAGAAAGTAAAAGAACCTATTTAAATAGGAAAACCCAGCAGAATGAAGTAAAAGTTTTTCCAAGACACTCATCCAACATTGTTCCTGCATTTACTACGCACCAAGTACTATGCTAAGGTGGCTTAGAGAAGGTACAAAACCAAATGCTATCTGAGGTGCAGGAAGGGTCATTAGTGCCAGGGGGATCTAGCAAGACTTCCAAGCATAGGTGAGAATGTGACCCAAGATGTAGAGGCAGGAAAGGACAGGGCATGCTTGGGAACCAGAGAGATAGGTACAGTGGCTGGAGGTGAAGTAAAGTGGGAGCGGTAAGGTCACATCATCCCTGCCCCTGCCTCTCTTTCACACTGGAGAGGGTGGAGGGGCTCCCCCTTTAAAGGAGGGCCTGAGGGTAGCAATCTCATCATTTCACAGTCAGCTGCAGGGTTTCATCACGGCTCTGAGCTCAGTGCTCTGACACCTCCATAGGGTGTTTTGGTCCCTAGGATGGTGACAAAAGCCAGGACACATGCTTTTAAATAAAATGAGCACAGAAATAAGGAAACCCAGGAGCTCGAATGGAGTAACAGATAATATCCAAAGATAGTCCAGGCAGGCAATCAATCAAGACACAGTAATTTCTCTATTTTGTGACAGGTTCAGGTGAATGACAGGGTGGAGATGAGTCAAATATGTGGAGGGTGGAGAATTAGCAGAGACACTATTCCAGTTTGCCAGGTCAGAGTTCAGTCTCTCCATGGATCAGCCCCAGGGCCCAGCACTGGGAATGCCACTCATGGCTGGGCTGCTGCTACACAGGGGCAGAAATCCACAGAGCATGCTGGTGCCACACAATGCCAGAAAAACAAAGCAGCTGACTACAGTGGGGGATAATTTGAAGGAACCTGCTTCCTTTTCCTTGCTTCCATTATGTTCATGAGTGTTCTTCTCCACCTTGCTTTGATTCTTGCTCAGCCCTTTTCTCTTCCCATAATGGAGCTCATCTCCATTACTCAAACCAGGGAAATTCATGTCCTGAGGACAGGTAAGAAAAACCCTGCCTGGGCTTGGAGCCAAGAGATACTCAAGTTTGCCTACCAACTCTGCCCCTCAGCAGTTTTGTGGCCATGGGCAAGTCACTGAACCTTGCTGTGCCTTAGTTTCCTCATCCATAAAAAGGGACAATGAAACTCAGGTTACTTGCCTCCAACGGAGCTGTAATAAACCTTTAATAATAAATAATAAATCAGTGGAGGCGGTTGTTAGCAACATCAGTACAAAGGGAGATGAGAAGAGAGGGTTAGGGAAGGCTGTGCTTTTCCCTACAGTGCCCTGGCTTAGGAGACCTGTATTCTAGCTCCAATGTGCCACCAGCTAGACCCAGAGGCCACAAGCTGGCCTAGGTGAATGGTCAATTTGCTTAGTACTTCTAAGCCTTATTATCTGCCACTAGGGAGCCTAGGGCATTAGGGCTCGGACCATCAAAGTCATCTAGTCCAAAAACCCTCATTTTATAAATGATAAAAATGAGAGGATGAAAAGAGCAATGACTTATTCAGGATACAGAGGTGCTCAGCTGGATGAGCTGGGGTTGAACCCAGGCCTTGGCACTGCCCAGCACAGATTTCGTCACTACCGTTCATCCGCTGATCTCTGAGACCCCTGCTGGCTCGAAAATCCTAAGAGTCTAGGATTCATACAGCTGCACGTAAAATGAATGAATTTAGCTAAACTATTATAATTCTTTTTTTAGGTCATTTATTATTTTTATTATTTGTTAACTTATATCTTTATTAATATATTTATTGTTATAAATTTATTATTTCTTTTTTCCTGATTCTTTTTTTTTACAATTTATTTATTTTTAGTTGCCAAAAGATTTTGAGTTCCAAATTTTCTCCCCGTCTCTCCCCTCCCCCCACCCCAAGACAGCATGCATTCTGATTACCGCTTACCCCAATCTGCCCTCCCTTCTATCACACTCCTCCCTTCCCTCATCTCCACCTCCTCTATTTTCTTATAGGGCAAGATAGATTTCTATACCCTATTAACTGTATTTCTTATTTCTCAGTTGCATGTAAAAACAATTTTATAAACAACGTTTATGAAATTGAGTTCCAATTTCTCTCCCTTCCTCCCTTCCCACCCATCCCCCCTGAGAAGACAAGTAATTCAATACAGGTTATATGTGTGCAGTTATGCAAAAGAAGACTTCCATAAAAGTCATGTTGTGTGAGACTAACTATATTTCCCTCCATCCTATCCTGTCCCCCATTTACTCTATTCTCTCTTTTGACCTTGTCCCTCCCCAAAAGCGTTTACTTCTAATTATCCCCTCTCCTATTTGCCCCCCCTTCTATCACCCACCTTACACCTCACTTATCCCCTTCTCCCCCACAACTATTATAATTCCTAAAGCAAAGTGAGACACTGAAGGGCATCTATAGCTCTGGGACTCCTCATATACTTAAGGAGATCTTGTCTTGAAAGCAACTTGTATGGAATCCCTTGTCCATTAGGGCACACATGTGTGGGCGTGTGTCCTCAAAAGGCAGAACTGCCTAGCAAAGTCAGGATGCCTGACCCCTGCATGTGCCCTTTGCTTCTATTCATTTCTTTCTTCCCTGAAGAGTGAACATTGAGGCAGGAGGAAAAGTATCAGTTCGCACCTCCTTCGATTCCCAAGACCCCACTCCTCAAATGCTCTTTTACTGCTTGGTACCTAGGCCCCATCCTTGTTAAAGTCCACCGGAGCCGCACCATTACTGCTCCGTTCCCCCAGTAAGTGTGCGTATTTCAAAGGAGGTCACTACTTAAGATGGAGAACAAATCGATATTAAGTTTTAGTAAAAACAAATAAAAATGAGATGTTTGGTCACAGGGTGGGAACACACTTCAAGGACTCTGAAAGTGGATTCCATTCACTTACAGAAGCAAAATACCGATTAGGCACAGAGAGTCCACAGAAACCAAGGGGAAAGAATGCTTACTTCTTTAGGAGGAGAAGCAGTGTGGCACAGGGGAAAGAGCAATCATCTTTGAATATCTGAGTTCAAGTCTTACTTCTCAGATGCACTAGCTGTGTATCCTTGTACAAGTCACCCAACCATTTTGTGCCAATTACAACTATCATCTTACAAGATAAAAATCATCTCTTTTTCCTCTGAACTCCCTCCCACAGAACCTTGTAGCTCAGTTACTGAACATTTCTATCTTAGAATTGAGGGTAAGTGTTAGACATTTTACTTTTGTACAGGATTTATCACCTCAGTGGAATGTAAACACCATGAGAGCAGAGACCTTGTCTCATTTTTTTTTACCCTTCTCCTGCCTAGCCACAGTGCCTAGCAGAGTACCTTGCACAAAGCAGGAAATCAACAAATATTTATTGAATGAATTGCATCATATACTGTTATTCATGAAGACTTTATACCAATTATATGGAAGCCAGGATCACTATAAAGTTTCATTAGGGAAATCTATATTAATGTGAAGGAGAGCTAATAATATTGTTAGTCCAACAATATCTTAATGGGTACTGAAGTTGGAAAATGAGTTTGAACCTACAAGCGAGTAGGATCAGAGACCATGCATGAGATGAGGTGGGATCGTATGAAGAGAGCGTGTCCAGCATTTCTAATGAATCTCAGCTACTCACAGAAGGCCATTTCTACAACATGAAGCTCCTCTCTGTCATCTTCTATGGCCATGAACATTTCAAAGGACCACTAGTGCCAGTAAGCCAAAGGGCAGTGCAACAATATTTGGTGGGCACAAGGACAGTACAGCCAGTACGTTATCAAGAATGACTAGGCATAAAAGACATTAGCTGGAACATACAGGAGAGAAGGAGATGAACCAACCACACAGTGAGAATGAGAGGCAAGAGATGAGTTGCTAAGGTCACTTTACATGCCTCTGAGAGAGTCGAGAACCACACAAACTCTTCATTAGGTGGAACTCTCTGGAGAACCCAGGGGATAAGTGTCTCAGAGCATGGAGAAACAATGCAGGGGCTGTGATCAAGAGCAGTGCATGGAATACAGACAAGAGAAACCAACAGCCCATCAGAATAAATAATAAAGAATGAATTACAGACCAAGCCTAGTCTGGTTAGGTGGAAGCAAATACTACATTCAACAAGGTTGTGCTTCCTTTCCATGCATTTGAACTGCCCTGGAAGCAGTTTGGGGACTACTCAATAGGCACAGGATGCCTGAAGGAAATGAACAGGATAGAGCGCAGGTCCAATCCTGTAGGGATCAGAAGATCTTATGTGCCAGATGACGGAGTTTAGGCTTTATTCGGAAGACTTTGGAGCAGGGAAATACTGATCAAGAATGAGTACCCTGTTAGCAGTATGTATGGGAGAAAGAAAGAAGAATACACACCAGTGAGGAGGCGACCAGAAAGTGAGAGACAGTAAGGGCCCCAGTGGGAACAGAAAGGAGGAGAATGACACAAGAAGCATTTGAAGGAAAAATGGGCATGACGTAATGATTCTGGAGATTAGAGGCTGGCATGGGAGAGTGATGAGTCAAAGATGAGGCATCTAGGTTGGGAGTCTGGAGAAGTAAGAAGATGGTGATGCCAACGACAGTAAAAGAAAATACAGAAGGAAAAACTGGTCGGAAGAAAAGGCAAGGAGTCTGCTTTCAAATGTAATGAGTTCCAGGTATTCAGGTATTACTAGTACTATCAATTAACTTCTTTCTGTGAAGGTTCTGAATGGCAAAACGCACCAAGTTAATATCTAAAACTGCTGCTTTCAATTCAATGTTTATGATGGTCATTCTAATGTATCTAGAACTGTGTGAGGTGTAAGGAGCAGAATCATGAAAAGGACAGTCTGCGCCCTCATTACTCGGGTTAATTGTAATAACGCCCATTTTAGAGCACCCTGAGGTTTACACAGAAAGGGCTGGATAAAATACATGCACTCCTACTGTCAGTCAGACTGGATTGCCTCCTGAGAGCCTGCTCGAAACCTACCCACTGCTCACACAGCACAGATTCACGTGCATTCTTTATATATATATAATTTTGGGGCAGCTAGGGGGCATAGTGGATAGAGTACTGGGCCTGGAGTCAGGAAGACCCAAGTTCAAATCCAGCCTCAAAAACCAAGTTCAAATCCCTTAACTACCTGTGTGATGCTGGCCAACTCACTTCCTTCATTTGCCTCAGTTTGTCATCTGCAAAATGAGCTGGAGAACGAAAAAGACACCTACCTCAACATCCCTGCCAAGAAAATCCTAACTGAGGTCACAAAGAGTTGGACATGACTGAACAACAAGAACATGTTATATAATTTACATATAACAAATATTAATCATGCTGTTAAACCTCAACAGATTGCCTCAACAATCATTCATGATGACATTTGGAAAGAAGAGCAAATGTGGCTCTTAGTTAAATTTCCACTTCTGAAATCCACAGGACAAGCAAAGAGTAGAAGAGACAACGGACAGAGCTGAATTCGCTATCATGGAAATCGTTTCCTTGAGGATTCTTTGGTGGGGAGGAGAACAGTATCTTTTACACTTCCACATTATGCTACAATAGTGGGGAAGAACCCCTGGAGGTCAGCAGCAAAACCTGAGCAAAAACCATGGCATTTACTTCAGTCACTTATTTTAAAAGTAGGTATTTCTGCATCTCAAATTTCCTAATTCCAATATTTAATGATGATTAATTGTAAAGGACACATGTAAGACAATAATGCAGCTAAATGATGCATTTGTAATTCATGTGAAACAACATAATTAGTTCTCCACGGGTTCATCGATATATTATTCTACTAAACAGAATACTTGAATGTCCCACTTGAGTTTTAAATGCAATATGAAGCCTTTATTTTAAGCATGGCTTCCTCTGTGTAATATTCTCATAATTATTTTCCAGCAACAAGAAATATTAGGTTGATAATTTTTATTCTAGCTGTTATCCTATCATGCTGTGAAGAAAGCAAATGCCTGAATTCATTTATTTCAATACAAAAGTGAAGCACAATATACATTCATTTCAAATAAGTAGAATAAACAGGCAGAATGCAGAGAAGGGTTCTAAGGTGAGAAACTTTATCAGGAAAGGCTGAATCGCAAATATTAAATCAGAAAAACACTATTAGAATGGAGCAAACATTTGGTTTGCAGCAAAAAATAAGACCCACACGGAAACAGCAGAACCTCCTAAGTTCTGAGCAATATATTACAAAGACAAGTTCAGAATTTGCTTTTTTACTGGAGAGAAACTATCATTTTCCAAGCTGTAGCCTCATTCTAGTATGTAGAAAAAACAACAACTCCTCCTCCTCTTCCTCCTCTTTTGGACAGCAAGAAGCAGGAAACAAACTCCCTAGCACATATCTGCCTTTGAAAAAACAACCCTGTTCTAGGCATGTCCTGCTAGACTTGAAGTAACGCTTCAGTACCAGTTTTTGGCCCTCTGGCCCAGCCCCACCGTAATTACTCTTTCTGGCAAATCTCCATCTTGCAAAATACACAATGCTTTGGGAAAACGAGGCTCAGGCCATGAACCTAACTTCCCACATAAACATCTCAAACAGGTACCTTGCAGTCAGTGCCAACAGTTTACGGAGGAATTCTGTGGCCACAAAGAAGAGTAATCACGTGTGGCCTGGAACACTTGGCACTGCTTGACACAGGAGCCATGTAGGGACTGAGTTCATATCAACTCTGCCCAAAGGACAGAACATCAGAAGCACCAAAGGTTCCCAGGGCAGGGCTGCAGGGGCAAGGCCAGGGGGAAGGAGGCATCCAGGGGAGTCTGCAGGTGTGCAAAGGTGGCGGAGTGATGAAGTTAGAGCCATCCAAAAAAGAGCCCAAGCCCCAGGAATGCCCAGCCCCCAAGTTCAATTGGGATGAGATGTACTAACTGGTTGCTGGGCGAGTGGGAGCCCACCAAGACTTCATCCATATGGTGGGCATGTAAGTGACCACACTTGACAGCTTGCAGAAGGTGCCTCCCTGCTTAAGACCAGTTCTGTTTCCTTGCTGTGATTTTCACACTCAGTGAGCTCCAGTCTGTAGCACCAAAGTACAAGAATCCAAACAAGGGGAAAACCTCTGTGCTGATGGCGTTTCTTCCCCCTCCATGGGCACAGAGCTTACGGAAGCAGTCCCTGCACTGAAAGGGAGCTGAGGATGCAATTATTCTCTACTTAACCGATAATAAAGAATCCCCTTCAGAAAGTTTTGCTTGGGAAACACGAAGTCCTAGTGTTCCTACTGGTGGAGAGCAAGGTGAATTTGCTCCGTGGGTCCTGCTACAAAAACCATAAACTCGGCCTTGTTACAACCTATGACTCACAGACCAGTGACTCATGAAATATTGTGATCTATGAAGAAGCCCAATTCTATGTGTCCTCAAAGGCAACACTGGTACCCCTAACATCTGACCCACAGCAGGTGCTGGATACTTGATTGAGTGACTGACTGTAGAATTAAAGGAGGCTGCAACATGCTATACCACATGACTTGGATGTAAAACGGAGAATGGAAGATGTCATTTTCCAGACCTGTTGGACATTACTACCCCTCCCACACTCCACAATCCAGCCAAACTGGCCTTCTCTCTGTTCTTCATTCATGGCACTTCATCTACCATCTCTGTGCCTTTGTACTGGCTGTCTTCCATGATTGAAGCATACTCCCTCAGCACCTCGGACTCACAGAATCAGTTTCTTCTTTAAAGATGCAGCTCAAGGACCACTTTCTACATGAAGGCTTTCCTGATCCTATCATTTGCTTATGCCCCTCCCTCCCTATCCACTGTGTGTGTGTGTGTGTGTGTGTCTTTGTGTATGCATGTGTGCACATGTGCATACTTACCTTGTACATTTCCTTTACATTCAGGATGCATATAAGTATACAATTTGACAAAGTCTTTGTGGAAAATTTAGGTAAAACAGTGACACTAGATGAAAAGTTATGGATTAGTTACTATATTCATGGCCTAAGACAGTACCGATACCAGTAAGCTCAAGAACTCTGATCTCAAATTATCTCAATTATCATCCTCAATCTTCTATATGCTGGCTCTCTCCTTTCAGGCATTGCTCTTTCTCTGAAACTGGGGCTAGATATATAAAGAAAAGGGGTCATTTTCATAAAAATGATCATCAAACTCATAAGAGCTGATGATTTCCTCCAGTGAGAAAGTATAAGAGAGATCCTTGGGTTCTGACTGTAGTTAGAGGGTGTGAGATACATGGTGATCCAGGAGAATCAGAGTCATAATATTGTAAAGAAAATAAAAAATATATTAAATATGCATCACACATAAAATACAGTTAATTATGTGTCAACATGGGGCAACTAGGTGGTTCAGTGGCTACAGCACCAGGCCTGGAGTCAGAAGCCTCATCTTCCTGAGTTCAAATTTGATCTTGAAAACATACTAGTTGTACGACCCTGGGCAAGTCACTTAAACCCATTTGCCTCAGTTTCCTCATCTGTAAAATAATTTGGAAAAGGACACAGCAAACCACTCCAGTATCTTTGCAAAGAAACCCCCAATTGTGTCATGAAGTCGGATATAACTGAAACAAATGAACAACAAAAAAGTATCAATATAAAGATGAATGTTAATGTCAAAGACAGTGTATGTATGTGTGTATGTGTGTGAGTGTGTATGTGTGTGCGTGCATGTGTATGTGTGTGTGCATGCATGTGAGTGTGTATGTGTGCATGTGTGAGTGTATGTGTGAGTGTGTGCATGTGTGTGCGTGCCTTCAGTTTCCTTTCCTGAATCTCTAATCACTATCTATATCATACTAACTGTGGTTAGACCCTAAGGTTCTCTCTTTGTATCAGGAGCTCAGGTGAATTTAACTCATTTCTAGGAAGATGATTCCTCTCTTTGGATATCCAGCCCATTTCCTGCTGGAATCATGTTATCACCTCCTCCCTACTGGATTTTAACAGGAATCTCAAACTCATCATATCCAAGACAGAACTTACATTCCTCCCTCCTCAATGTTCCTCTCACCACCAAGGGCACCACCATCCTTCCAATCCCCCAGGCTGACAACCTCAAAGTTATCCTTGCTTCCTTCCTCGTACTCACACCCCCTAGCCAATTACTTGCCATATCTTACAGTTTCTATCTTTAGATCTCTCCCATATATTCCCTTCTCTCTACCCACTCTAGTTCAGGCCCTCATACATCTCATCTGGAATATTTTTACAGCCTCCTAACTGGCCTTCTTGACTCAAGCCTCTCCCCTATTCCACTTCATTCTCCATAGAGCTACTAAAACGATCTGCAGGTTTGCCCCTATTACCACCCCCTCTTCAATAAACCTACCCTGGGCAAGTCACTTAGCCTTTGTCTGCTAAGTTTCCTCATGTGTACAATGAGAATAATGCTAATTTCTGCTTCCCAGGGTTGTTACGGGGAAATAAGGAGATAAAATAGCCATCAAGTTCTTTGCAAATCTTAAAGTACTGTGCAATTTTATCATTGTTAGTATTACCACCTCTATGATCAAAGAGAAATTCCTCCATGTGGCTTTTTGGAAACATATCACAATCTAGCTTGAACATCCCTTGCTAACCTTGTGATCCCCATATGACTCCTCTCTGAATTCTGCAGTATGGCTACACTCACACTTACATGTGCTTTACCAATTGTTTTCCTCACAATAAGCATTGGTTAGGCTTTCGAGAGATACGAAACTGAGACTTGTAAAGGTTGTTACTTGCTGAGTCAATGAGTCAGTAAGTAGAAGGCTCATCTTCTTTCCTCCTTTTTAAAAATAGGACCGCTAACCTAGTAGATAAGGAGACAGCTTGCAGGTAATTCACCAAGATATTAGCAAAATAAGTTTTGTTTTTCAAAATAATTTTATTTTGGTGGATTCATTCTATCAAAAGCTGAAAACAGTCACAGAAAGATTAGGGCCTCAGGACATTTGTAATTTCATTTTAAAGACCAGCTTTGTTGTAGAGGCTTCCCCTTACTGTATTGTGCAGTGCAGCAAGACTCACATTAACTCAGGCTATCCACCAACAGCCTTCCTCCCAATAATTCTGAGTTTGACACTGGAATATTTTCCCCATCTGATGGAGAAGAACCAGACTTTTAGAGGCTGCTATTACTTGCCCATAGTCATTCAGTAAGCAGAAGGCTTACACTTCATACCAATCACATTTGCAGCCCCACCCCCACTACTTAGCAAGATTTACCAAAGCTTTTTTGTTGAGAACACAGCCTTTTTGTTTAGGGAATTGTATTTCATTGTTTCTAAAAATGAAAATACTCCCAGGGGTGACAAGTTCGAAGATTAGAAACTCAGGAAACTTAAGCTTTGCAATTTTAGAGTCCAGCTTTGCTACACATGACTCTTCTTTCTGTACTGTGCAGTACAGAGGATTCACATTTCTATGGGGTCTATCCATAGCCTTCCTACAACAATTCTGAGTCTGACAGCCTAATATTCTCCCCATTTGACAGATAAGATCCAGACTTTTACAGGCTATTTGCCCATTGTGAGTCAGTAAGTAGAAGCCTTACAATACTCCAGATGACCCATATTTCCTGCCCTCTTTTTTTTTTTTGACAGGATTACTAATCGAGCAGCTGAGGAGGATACTGCAGAGAATTTACCAAGATTTTAGCTAAGTTTTTGTTTCTGAAAAAAAGACTGTTTTGATATTGAAATTATATTTCACTCTTCCAAAAACTGAAAAGAAAGACATGATTAGCTCAAAGATTAGACTTCTAAGAAACATCTAAGTTAACTTTAGAGCCCAGTTTTGTTATACATCACTCCTCATCCTATGCAGAACAGTAAGGCTCACATTTATATACACTTTACCCATAGTTTTCTCACAATCATGAGTCTGAGATTGTAATTTTATCCCCATCCAACAGAATAAAACAGAATTTTGGAGGCTGTTACTTGTCCACAGTCATAGTAAGTAGAAGGTTTACATTTTCAATAACCCTTCACCTTTTATCACGATTACTAAACTAGTGAATAAGGAGAGTACTACAAGTAGATTATTAAGATTTCAGGAAAACCTTTACTTTGTGTTTTTGGTTTCAAAACAACAACAAAAAGGAAAGAATACTATATTATTCTATCCAAAGTTGAAAACAATTACCGAGATGACTAGCTCCAAGATTTGTAAATCAGTGTTAGAGTCCCTCACTTTGTGTCAGCTGCGCCAGTCTTTTCCAGGCCATGGATGTATTTTTCAGGGATGCCGAACTCTTTCAACAGGAGCTGGTTCAATTGACTCATGTGATTGCCCTGAATCTGGACCTGAATAGCATTCCTGGTCCCAGGGACAGGGCTGACAGTGGTACTGGCCTGGAAACGTTGCTGAAGGATAGTAGCCACAGAATATGGATCAAGCCCATAGAACTCCAGGTTCCGGATCAGAGTTACATTTCTATTGAATGATTTGTGTGCTAGGATGATGTCAATGGGATAGATTTTTCCTTTCTTCACAATTGGCTCTTGTCCATGAAAAGTCACTTCATAGGCAGGCTGCAGTTTCCCCAGACATCTTGCAAAGAGATCATCCCATGAAAGGGTCACTGACACAGACTGCTCAGCTTTCTCCAGGAGGCAGTCAGACAAGGTGGGATCCAACTTAACAGAGTCTTTGTTGTCTCCATCAAGTAGTTTGTTTTTCTGTGCATAGTCCATGATGATTTTATGGACCTCACTGACAGAGAGGGTGCTCCCTTTCTTGTGGCCAGCTTCCCTGAAGAGAGCAGTCATGTTGGCTGGGATACGGTACAGATGTTTGATCTCTGGAGCATGATAGCGTTGTGTCTTTGTAACCTTCTGAATTGGAATGGTTGAGGATGACTCAAGCACAACAAAAGAGGTGATACTGGGGTGTTTCCAGTTCACTGCCACAATGCTCTCCACACCTTTGCGCAGTTCCTTCACCTGCAGGATCTCCTGCTTCATCATGCAGTTCAGGAACTTGGAGAGCTTTTTGTAGCTTGACTTCTTAACATCCAGCTGTTGCCCTTTGGGGCAGCAAGAAAACATGTATCTACCCAGAAAAGTGCTAGTAAGCAAGGGGAGGTCAGCCTTGGTGACCCGGGTCTTCAGGGCATGGAAGAAACATTCCTCCAATAGCTCATCCATCTGCTCTGCAAGGGTCTTGTTACTAGCAATGTCCTGACCCAATTCTGCCACAATAAAGTTCTCTTGGGCTTCTGCTAGGGGGCTTTCTGGAGCTTCCCTGCTCTCTTTATCCCCGTGCATGTCTCCCCAAACAACAGGATCACCTTGTATGTCTTTGGGACCGTCCCCATGCTCTGAAAGAGGCTGGTCTAATGAGGCAATGTAGGGTAGGGGTGACTTGTTCCCAGACTGCCATAAATAGTCAAGGTAGGTGTGGAGCACAGTGAAGCCTTTACCCTTCATGTCACAAGCCAGCATCTCGGCTGTGGACATATCAGCTATTCCAATTGCAATGGGGACCCTGCTCCCAACCAAGGTGATGGCACAGAGGTCCCCCGGCTTTACCAAAGGCAGACCAGTAGGGGGCACCTGGAGCCCAGGCAACATCAAATCTGCTCCTCCCACTAACTTTTTCAGTACTGGCAGCCATGTTGTGAAGACCGGTAAAAGATCTGGGTAGTCCCACAAAGTGTAAATGGAAGGGTACAGATTTTTCTCTACTTCAAACAGAATAGGGTTTCTCCCACTCACGTACACGATCACAGTATCTCCTTTGTAGGTGGAGAGCCGCAGGATGTTGAGGTCTTTCCTCCCAGGAACCCAACCAAGACCAGGAAAAGCGGCAGTCACACTGGCCCGAAGCTTGCGCTTGTCGGAGTCCTTGATGGTTGTGTTTGACTTGATGTGAAAGGCTCTGGTGAACATGGCTGAATCTGGTGCCTCTGACCAAGTGGCCAAAGGAAAGCAGGTGAGCAATGGGCGGCGGCCGGAAGTGATCTCTGGTCTCAGTCGACTGGCTATGACTGGTCTGAGCCACCAGCTAGAGGGGCTGCTGGGAAAGTGCTGCCTTGGGCGGTGCCTCAGGCTGTGCCTGCGCCCTGAGCTTCCTACAAGGGGCTAAGGGAGGGGCTAAGGGAGGGCTCTGGAGGCACCTCCTGGTCGTCCTCCAAAAAAGGCAGGCTCAGAAACAAAGTTTTCTTGCCATTCTCAATTGATACTTGTGTCAAGGCTGTGGCAAAGCAGAAGACACTGTCCTTGGAGCCCTAGCAGATCGTTGGAGAAAACATATTGTTCTTGTAGATAAAATGGAAATATTTGGTCTACCTTAGATGGTTATACAATTACATTCAAAACTGGACGGAGAGCAGGACCTGAAGGATTTTAATCATACAATGTTACCTCGGCTGGATGTCCTCGGAGGAGTACTACAGGGATCTATGCTCAGCCTGGGCTATGTAACATTTTTCTCAACGCCATGGCAGAGCTGGAATAGCCAACAAACTGAACAAGAGGATCTAAAAAGTTCTCCACTGGTTAAAATTTTGGGTAGAGACTAAGAGGAAAATTTTTAATATGGATAAATGTAAATTCTTACACTTGAATAAAGAACCCTTCAAATTCACAAGTATTATATGATAGGTATAGAGCTGGATAATAGTTATGAAAAAAACCCTGGATGGCAAGTCAGCAGGGGTGCCAATCTTGGACTCACTTCAATCGGCTGGAAGGTGTCTAGAGGAGGTCATTGAGGATGGTGATGGGTCCTGAGTTCGTGTCATGTATGTGACTGGCTGAAGGGGATGGGTATGATGAGTTTAGAGAATAGAGGCCTCAGAAGAACATGACAGTTGTCTTTAGATATCTGATATATGAAGAGGAATGAGATTCATTCTGTTTGATCCCAGAGGGCAGAACTATGAATAATGGGCATATGTTGAAAAGAGTCAAATTTATAAAAATTCAATTAGTGGAGATCCCTTCCTGGCTACTGGTTGGACTACATGTCCACTGAAGCTCTTCCAACTCTTAAGTTCTGTGACTCATTGATTACATGACTCAGGATACAAATTCAGGTTTTCTGACTCCATTATATTAATTATACTGGCCCTCTCTCTTTTTGATTGCTGGCCCTCAATAATTCTTTCAGCTCACTAGATCCTAAAAAGCCAAAGGCCTCTAAATATCATACATTAATTCTTTTTTTAATATAAATTTATTTATTTAACTTTTTACATTCATTTTCACAAAATTTTAGATTCCAAATTTCCTCCCCATTTGTCCCCTCCCCCCACCCCAATACACTGAGCATTCTAATTTCCCCTATCACCAATCTGCCCTCTCTTCTATCATCCCTCCCTTCCCTTGTCCCCATCTTCTCTTTTGTTCTGT
>CM053775.1:8503631-8515162 GCA_028658325.1 Potorous gilbertii
TATTTTTACTGTCATCTACATCACTCTCTGTATAGCTACGGAGGAGCTGAATTTTACATATAGACGACAGACTCACATGGATTTTCAAAGGCTCTTCAAATGCAATATTTATACTGTTTCGCCCCTCTCCCCAAAAGCACTACCACTGTGTTCTCTTCCCCTCCTACAGGCTGATTAATAATAGGATTGAGAATACCAATGTTATTTTTTGCCAGTTCAGGAAGGCTTCTCCTCACATACAGAGATGCCGCTTGGCATGTATATTTACTCAGTCGACATGGGACTGAAAAAGTAAAACTCACATTTCAAGACTGAATATCAATGAGTAGCCCAGCAGAAAGGCTTTTTCTCTTTAAATAACCAATTGATTTAAATTTTTTCTAAATATCTAGCCCCTCCCTCCCCCCACCTTCCTCAATCCTAACCCACCTTTCTTTCTGATTTTCTCATTTTGGTTCTCCCAGTGCCTGGGTTCATCACCAGCTCCTCACTCCCCCCCTCCCTCCTAATTTTTACTTAATTGGAAAAATCTAGTATAAGACAACTCAGGCCTTTACTCCATTTGAATTCCAGCTACAGAGAGTTAAAGGAAAAGAAGCATAAACAAGGAACACCTTGCTTGCTCCTACCTCCTGGAAAATACTGGAGTGGAGATAGCAGGCCTTGTTTGCATCAGATGCTCCTAACTGGGAGCTGCTTTTTATTGCATGGTTAAATTGACATATCTCCTAAATCTTCAGTGAGTAAGGGCAGAATCTACATTAATTACACTGGCTATGTCTGAGATTCCCATATACTGTCCCAGCCCCCTAGAAGTAACACATGTGGATATTATACATAGCTCTAGTTGAAATTCTCAGGCAAACTGTATTGTGCATGAATGAAGTGTGCAGAAAAGAAGTGGAAAGTGCTGCAGCCCATTTCTATAGGGCAGTTGTAAATGAAGCCTCCCAAGATAAAAGAAAGTCATGCATGAAAAGACTAAGGTGCCCCAGGATCCTACCTACAGGCCTGCTGGGCTGGCTACCTGTCAGATAAGGGGGAAGCCAGGATGAGGCCTTGCTAAACTGACAAACCACACACATGAATCACTAAATCACACTTGCTCTGCTTAGTTAATCCCTCAGAACTTTAATTATCTCGTATTTGATTAATAGGACCAAAGCTTCCATGGAGGGAGAGTGTTTTCACAATCCAATTTCCCCTTTCTAATTCTGCACCCCAGGGATCCAGGAGATCATCCAGTTCCTCCCAGAAAGATAGTGATCCACCATTCTTAAAAATGTCAAAGGAGAGACTATGCATACCTTGAAAAAGGTATGAATTATTAATGGCATTTTAAAATTAGATGATCAGAAACGGAAAAAATGAAAATTTTGCTCTTAAGAGAAAGAGATAAAGGATAAGAACTGCCAACGTCATCATAGGGTTAGGATCATCACTAACCAGTCACTCTTGATTGGTGAGAGGCCACCTCTCAAGTGGGTCCCAAATGAATACCATGCTGTACTCCAGCCACCTCCCTGCCACAATCTAGTAGAACAGGTGAATTCAAATGCAGAAAATCATCTTTGTGACCACAGACTCAACTACTAAAAAAAGTTTTTGATTGCATGTGATTAAAAACTTAACACCGAACATCACTGCAACCAACTAAATTTGCTTAGAAACAATTGAAGTGTCACTGCTCCAAGCACTCTGCTAAGCTCTAGGGATACAAAAGAAAAACGCAAAATGGCCCCCAACTACAAGTGGCTTATATTCTGCTGGGGGAGGCAACATGAACGCAGATTAGAACATATAAGATAAATATAAAAATGTGCTTGGAGGCAAGAGGAAACAGGGTACAAGAGGAAGGAGGGGAAATGAGGAGGGCTCTAGTACATGGGGAAATCAGAAAAGGCTTCACATAGGTGAGGCTTGAGGAGAGTTTGGAAGGAAGTCAGGGATTCTAAGAGCCAGAGGTAAGGCAGGGGGCATAGTCAGGGCAAAGGCATGGAGGCAGGAGATGGAGTGTCCTGTATGAGAACAGTATTAAAGACAGTTTGGTGGGAACAGAGAGTACATGAAGCAGAATGATGGACAAGGAGGCTTGAAGGCCAGGTTGGGGCCAGTTGGCAAAGGACTTTAAAAGTCAAGAAGAGAGGTGTAGCTTTGATTCCAGAGGCACTAGGAAGCCACAGGAGTTTACTGAGCAAAGAGGGTGACGTGGGCAGACCTGAACTTGAGGAAAATCACTTTGGCACTGAGTGAAAGATGGACTGGACTGGGGAGAAAATTGAAGCAGGAAGCCCAATGAGGAGCTCACTGCAACAGTTCAAGTGAAAATGATGAGAGCCTGAGTGAGTGAGAATGTTATTGTCAGGAGAGATGCTCTGGAGATGAGACAAATGACTGTCTATGCGGTGTTAAGGGCAAGTGGGGAGGAAAGGAAGATACTATTAAGTGTAGTCATCATTTTTCAGTCACTCCTTCTAAGTCTTCAATGTTGTTGTTCAGTTGTTTCTCATGTCTGACTCACTGTGACCCCAATGGGGTTTTCTTGGCAGAAATACTGGAGTGGTCCACCATTTTCTTCTCTAGCTCGTTTTACAGGTGAAGAGACTGAGACAAACAGGGTGAAGTGACTTGCCCAGGGTCACACAGCTATTAAGTGTCTGTGGCCTGATTCGAACTCGGGAAGGTGAGTCTTCCTGACTCCAGACCCAGTGCTCTATCCATTGGGTCACCTAGATGGCCCCAAGTCTTCATTAAGATTCTTTATTCCACTTTTCTGGATTAACTTAATGATCTCTGAAAAGTATAGGGTAGACTCTTTCTCCACTAAGTTACAGAGGAACTTTGAAGAGGAGTATTTAGGGAGAGGCAATTTCATTAATACTTGAATTGACGGCAGCATCCTACTTGGCTACTAGTTCCAACAAGGGCCTTTCAGTATTTGAGCAAATTCCTGAGGGGGCCGTATCTGGAAGGACAGACTATATGCTATGGCTCCAGGTGGTTTGGGGGAATTTTTGGCACAAATCATGATGCCCTTCCGGTCCCTTCATTCTTAAATAGTTTTTGGAGGCCTTGAAACAAAGGCTGAATGACCATTTTAAGGGAATGCTGTACTGGAGAGTCGAGCTTCAGGCCCAAAGAGCCTGAAGGAGGCAAACAAACTCCTAGATCCTGTCAAACCCTGGAGATTCCCTAAGGTGAAAATTGCCAAAAATAGCACCCTGTCCTTTAAGGGATTTTGCTTAATAGTGTTGAGGGTAAAAGCTAGATTTCTAAATTCTGGTGTTCCCAATAATATGCACATGGCAACAGTTATAGCCTCATAACTTTCCCCTGAAAAGGCCTCAATCGGATAGTATAAAAGTAGAAGGCGCCATATGGAGCTGGCTGAGGCGTGGGGAGGAATGATGGAGAGAGTTACAATGGAGCTCTATAATTCTCTGTAGCTCATGAGCAAGAACAGAGGCAACAGTAACACACAGAGCAGCAAGTATTTACATAAAAACATGTGAAGTATGGATAATAAAATGAACGAGAAATCCCAAAGCCAAGAGGTCCTTGCTGGGATGAGGTGGGATGGGGTGGAATGGGAATCATGGCTGAAAGTATGGCCATACAAGAGTATACCTCATTCAAAAGATGGTGTAGTGGATAGAGAGAGTGCTGGGTCTGGAGTCAGGAATATCTGGGTTCAAATCTAGCCTCAGAGATTGGCCAAGTCATTTAACTCCTGTGTGCCTCAGTTTCCCTATCTGTAAAAAGGAAAGACTGACAGCACCTACCTTCCAAGATTGTTGTGAGGATCACACAGGAGAAAACATACTGAGTTCTTGCTATTATTCAAAAGGAACAGAAGTAGCACCCAAAGGAAAACATGGTCACATAACGCAGTCCAGGAAGCAGGACTGGAAACAGTGTGGGAATAGGAAACAATAAGGGAAGCAAATCTCAAACTTGGCATGACGCATGACAGAATGGTGACTTGTCCAGGGTCACAAGCTACTAAGTAGCAGGGCTGGAATTTGAACTCAGAGCCCGTGACTCTAAGCTGCCTCCCTCTGTCCCTGTTTAATTATCATTACTCACTGTTATTGGCAATAATTACATTCTTTGAAGACAGAGGGTAAACAACGACAAAGGCTACTCTGGACACGATTCTGACCCACAAGGAGGAATGGGTCATTGAAGTAGATATGAGGGAAACTTTTGGGAACAATTAACATCCCCATCTTAGAATTCAAGACAGGGAAGGAGAAAAATTATAAAAACAAGTTTCTAAATTTTGAGGAAATAGATTTCAAAGAATTCAGAGAAAACCCAGGTATAATCTAATGGCCTAAAATTCCACAGGGTACAAATCAACCAAAGTGAAATGGGAATCTCTCAAGCATGAAATTCTAATAACATAAACAAAAATGATTCCAATGAGAAAAAAGAGACTGTTACGGAAACGTGAGCAACTCAACGTACAGCTTCGATTGGTCAAAAGGGAAAGCAAGGGTAGGAAATGGAGAATGAATACAGAAGAACAACATGGTCTCCTAAGAGAAGCATCAGCAGCGCTAATGCTCAGAACGAAGCCAGGCTGGTAAGGGATGTTCAAGATAACAAAAAGAATTTCTCTAGTCCTTTAGTGAGGAGCTCAAGGTCTAATGGGGGTGAAAACATGCAAGCAACTACGGAGATACAAGATATAGACTTGTGTAAAGGGGAGGTAATCTCAGAGAGAACACACTGGTACTGAGGCAGAGGGGCAGGGAACATGGACACGACTTCTTAGACAACATGAGATTTGAGATGAGCCTTAAAGGAAGCCAGAGAAGCCAAGAAGCAGAAGGGAGGAAGGAGAGTGTTTGCTATGTTGAGGCAAGAAAAACATTCAAAAAGGAATGAGACCAACATGTATGGTAAATAAGACAATAATGGAACAGGGAGAAGGCAGAACTCCTAAACTATTATTTTATTTGTTTTCTCATCAAAGAAATATTATTCCTTACTGGTAAGGATAGATTTTAAAATCCCAGATAAGTGAGGAGATGGTAAGAGAGAAGGGAAACTGATTATATATGCCTCTTATAGATATGGCTAGGAGATGATTTGTAACCAAACAAAAATAGAGGCAATTATAAACTATAAAACAGATAACTGATTTCTTGAAAGGAAATTTCTGCACAGACAACATTAATGCATCTAATACAGGAAGGGAAGTTGCTCAAATGGTTAAAAAACCCTAAAAGTTTTGTATCAAATTTCTCTAAGGGTTTACTATCCAGGATATATACACAATATTACACACACACTCGAATATAAAGGAATATTACTGTGCTGTAAGAAAATGAAGTGTGATGAATACAGAGAAGCATGCAAAAATGAACTGATGCAAAGTGAAATCAGCAAAGCCCAAAAACCCACATTGATCACAGCCAATGTAAATGGAATGACAAAAAAATCAAAAGTGAATGTAACAGAATTATAAATATCAAGCACGACTTGAATGAAAAGAAATGAGAAGATACCTCCAATCCAACCCTTCAGAGAGGTGGGAGGTCCAGTTATTACTCATTGCTCAGGTTTCCAGATTTTTTTTCATCATGTCAGTTGTGTGAATTTTTTTTCCTTTCTGAAAAATAATATTCATCATATGGAATGGCTCTCTAAGAAGGGAAAAGGAAGGGTGCATGGGGTACTATAGTGATGTAATAAACAGTAAATATCAATAAAGACTTTAACAAAAGATAGAACACATAGTTGCTCTTGTTTGCCAAGTGCACAAGACTTGTGGGATGAACAGATATAATAGCTGAGCTGCAATTATCACTGAAAAATCATGGATAATGAGAGAAGTGCCAGAAAATTGAAGCACATATTGCTCTCAAAAAAAAGAAAGGAAAAGGAGAGAGTTGCAAAATATAGACCACTAAGCTTCAATGGATTCCTGACAAAATTCTATTATGCATCATTAAAGAGATGGTTGATGAATAATTAGAAAGGGAAACAATGATCACTAAAAGTCAATGTGGTTTTATCATGAATCAGTCATGTCAAACCAAACTCAATTCTTTTTTTTTTTTTAACAAGGTCAGTAGACTGGCAGATCCAGAAAATGACTGACACAGTTTATTCAGATGAGAAAGTCTCTCAGTGCATCTTTGTAGATAAGATGGAGAAATGAGAAATGGACTGATAGTAGATAGATTAGGAGCTGGCTGAATGACAAAACACAAAAGCCCAGTCCTCCTCAATAGGTCTCTAGTGCTCTGGCCTACGGCTCTGTGGTATACAGCATGGCCATGTTGGATGATAGAGTGAACATAGAGAAATATCCTGACAGATTCCAGCAATGCAATCAAGTAGAATTCAATTGAACAGCAATACACATAAAGTCATTAGAATGGAAATCCAAATGTCCAGGATGAGGGAAGCATGGCTGGGAAACAACTTATGGGAGAAGCATGGAGGCTTTAGGGTGGACCTCAACCCTTCTGGATACCATGCTCAGTGGTTAACAAGATCTCAGGCTTCATTCAGAATGTAAAGTGGAGTCCCCCAGTACTGACCAGCTTCCAAAGTGTAGTGTTCAGCTAGAGAAGCTGCATTTTAGGAACAAATCCAGGAATGCAATCAGCCTAGGGAAGGGCTTCGAGGATATGTCTTGTAAGGAGCAGCTGCAGGAACTGGTGATGTCAATTCCGGAGAAGAGAATTCTCCTCTCTGTGGGGGATGGGGGGAGAAGTGCAGTAAGAATGGATGTGACGTGAAGGGAGCCTATGCCTTTGGAAGACTGGAATATGCAAGTGGGATTGGCTCTAAAGGGCAGAATGAGAAGGAATGGGTGAAAGTGGCAAAAAGACAGATTGGGGCTTGATGCCAAAATGGGGGATTGCATCTTTACAATCGAGGTATCTTCCTCAGTAGAAGGTTCTGCTTCTCAAGTATGGCTTGGATTGGGAGATCTCTTCCTGCTCTCTGCTATCGCAGGAACCTGGCCTAATCTTCCCCTCATGCCTAAGCACACAGTCCCATTGTACATTTTTGGGTTTGTTTTCTTGTTTTTTTCATCAGTGACTCCAGAACAGACTATTAGCCTTGTAACTAGGGCTTTCTGAGACCATGAAGTGAAGCTGAGAGGGATAATGGGCTTTTACACAGCACATAATAGGCAGAGAGCTAGTGGGGCTGAGGCTGGAGAAAATGGGCCTAGAGGAGGGCTTCTTAAAGCAGAGTCAAATAAAGGCTGCCACATAACCAAAGGAAATGGGATATGTTAGCCAACTCTCCCATCAGTCAAATTGTCAAATATTCCACTAAATACTTCCTTATCCTTTGTTTTCCTTTTAAATTCATTCCCATATCTTCAAACACCAGTGTCAATCCTGCTACTTGTTAAAAAGAATTTCATTATCCATCTCCACTCTGTCTTAAAATGATGCTCCTGCAACGAATAGCGTATTTCGAAACTTTTCTCAGTGAATCCAACCCTAACACCTCTTTGGTAAATTGCCAGCTCCCAACTTCTTTCCTACTTCTTGCAGTCAGAGTCTTAATGTGGCTGTTTCCTACCATTTGGAGACAGCAGAAAAGTACAATTTCTCTGTTCTTCCTTGCTGGGTGACATTTTTTGCACTGTCCTGAAAAACCCCTAAGAGAACTCCTGAAGTCTCCATGCCGTGATGTCACCTCCAAATGTTTAAATCTCTTCTGCTTGTGATATAAAGTGTCCAACAAAGGAGTTCTGGACTGGGGAGGAAAAAGTAAATCGCATATTGCCAAACACAATCAAAGAGAATCAAATTAAGAGACTGCCAAATGAAGCATAAATCACATGACATTCAGAAATAACTGAAGCTTCAATCACCATGTTTGCTAACATAAGCTTTAAAAGCTCACCATGACATAACACACACCCCTATGTGTGTGACACACCAAAAGACAAGACAAGGTGCTAGAGTAATGATGTCTCAAAATTCCTCTCATTACATTCTAAGCGGACTCCATTTTTAAATGTTAGGTCCATGCAAAGATCCTATTGACTCTACACATTTCACCTCATGGCTTTAACTTGGCTACATGTCCTCAAACAAAGGCTAAATGACCACTTGCTGTGGATATTAGTAGACCAGATTTTTGTTCAAGGATGGGTCGGACCACCTCACCAAGTTTTTTCTAACCCTGAGATTCTGTGACTTTTGGACCCAATTCCTTTCTCTTTTCACCTTTGAACTTTCTGGTGCAGTACAGATTTAAGTAATTGTTGCTTAGCCTTTTTCTACTTGACAGTTAACCCCTCGCCCACCCTGTTCTACACAATCTTTCAAATGTCATCAGCAATGATGCCTGCAGGCCTTTTATATGCCAAGACGGAGTTCATCTCCCCTGAAATCACTCGCTTGCTACCTTCCATCTTGCACCAACTACCAGCTCTCCATTAGCTATTTCAGTTCAGTCTTTTCCAGGCCAGAGACAATTTTCAACAGAAACAAACTATGAGTTGAGCATCTTGGTTTTTTCTCCATTCTCCATTATCATTGTCTGATTCCCTTCTAACTGTGGTCGTGGCTCTTCTTTGAGCCTCTCTTCTCCCCTAATATAGTGTTAAACCTCAAAACCAAAGCATCTTTCTGTTATTCTTAGCTTTCCTCTCCAGCTTCAGCACCCTTTACATTAGTCTCCCTGCACTGTCCTGCACCTTTGTATTCGTGTGTTATTAGCCGTCCTTAGTTCTATCTTCTGTATGTTAAGTTGGCTGGTGCGCAAGCCCTGCATCAACACTGGCCTCTTTAGGACAGCCCTTCCCCTTTCTTCCTCAATGCAATTTTCTCCTTTGTATGGCTGGAACTTCCCATCTGACCTACGCAAAACCCTTCTTTAGAAATGCTTTTGGTTCTTTACTAGAATATGTTGCTGATTTGACCTTTTGACAAAGAGCTACCTTGAGTTATTTTTTTCCCACCATCCCAGCAAGGATTAGGACACAAAGGTCTGACCTTACTTTGGGGTTCTCTTGGAGGTAAATAATCCACCCGGGCCCAAATGAGAAACAATCTAGAAGATAGCTAGAAAATATGTAACTAAATCCACAGACTTCATTCTTTTATGCCCAGAATGCTGAACAAAGCACATCTCTTCACTCCATCCTTCTGCCCCCACCCAGTGGTCCTTTTCTAATAGTAGTTCAACCCCGGGGTTGTGGTAACAAGATGAAATTTTTACCAAATTAGACTTGAGAAAGTGCACAAATCACATTTGTACTTCATCACTTGTCATGCAGGTCATGATGAGTGTGTCACGTCAGAAATGGAGTCCACTCCAAGTCTGCATTCTTGCTTCTTTCTTTAGAAAGTAATAAGGTAATGAATAGATGCTACTTTCAATGATCTGGATGTCCTTCACTATTAGAATCCATTGAATTCAAGCAATGGATAAATATTCATGAATGTACACTCTTCTCAAAACAGGGATTTAGACAGTCTATTCCATTAAACATAAGTTGATTTTTCTTCCAGGTGTCAGCTAGGGAATCAACATTTCGGTCAGTGGCCTTTTCAGGATGTTTGTCCTAATAGATGCCACCTGGAAGTAAAAGCAACTTATGTTTAATGGAATAGGGCGGCTGTCTAAATTTTCTTTCTGGAAAGGGGATGGTTTTATGAAGAAATGATTCTGATATGAAAAGTAAGCAAAGATTTATAACTACTACTCTGACTTAAATGATATTAATAAAAATATCAATAGACAACATGATGTCCATTTTCCCCTTACATATCTATTTAAAGAGGTCTATTTTTGGTGATTTTATCCAAATAGAAATTTGCAATGTAGAAAATCCCACCACTGATGCCGACCTGCAACCCAGCTGCAACCCTGTGTCTTAGAGGATTGCTTGGGAGATTGATAGGTTAAATTATTTGCCCAAGCTCCCACAGCTAGTATGTACCAGAAGTAGCCTTTCTGACTCCAATATCAGGCAGTTAGCAACTATACCAGGGGTGGGGAACCTGAGGCCTTCTAAATCCTTAAGGGAGGTCTTTTGACTGAAATTTGGTTCTGGATCCTTAAGGATTTAGAAGGCCGCAGGTTCCCCTACCCCTGAAGTAAGCTATGGTGAGCTTCAATTATGTTATGTGCTAACAGAATTTTATCAACCTGTTTCTAGCCAATGACTTCACTGTTTCTCAGGCAAATGATATCTTTGGGCTACCTTAGGGCTGATTCCTACAGAACTGATTTGTTTCGCTACATAGCAAGTTTGACTGGGCTGATACCTGTTATTTTAATTTGACCTTTTTTTAGGGTCACATGAATATAGACAGAATGTTAATATCCAAAATGCTTTGTAGATATGAACTGATTTTTCTAATGCTAAATATAATGTTATTTATTTAATAAGAAGTGGAGCTAATATTTATGGAATGTTTTAAGGTTTGCAAAGTGATTTACATATATTAATCTCATTTGATGTTGACAACAAACCCAAGATGGAACGACTGGATTTCAGAGAAGTTAACTGCTCAAGATCCCATGAAGAGTAAATATCTGAGGGGAGAATGAATCCAGGTCTCCCTAGCTTCAAGTCCATCTGATATACAACTCTGTCTTGCTAAGCATAAGATTTGATAAAGCCAAGCCTTCTCGATTTCTTTCACATACTACAAAATATGCAACTTACTCCAATGAGCCATTGCACTCATTTAATACTTTTAATATTTCTATGCACCTCTGTCTGTGATCCTCGTTAAGAGCCTCATTATTACAAAATTTCTATATATGATGAGGCTTAATGATAAATTAAAACAAAACAAACTGTAGACATCTCATCGTCCTTAAATAATCCATAATAACCTCCCAGGCCTGCTTGCCACAATGACTTTAAAAATGTAAACTTCTGTCACTTTGCTAGTACAAAAGAGGCCTCTTTGTATTGACTGTTCCCTCTTCCAGGCTTAGAGGGGAGAAGGGCATAGGTAGAATGCTAGATGCATGCTAGCTCAGCTCCTACAGTCTTGGGGATCCCAGAACCCTCTCTGGCCCTGTCGCTGCTGCATGATTGGAAGCTAATGCTCACAGAGCAGCATCAAAAAGCTTGTAAGGTCCCAGAGGGCAGCAGAAAGAGCCACACACACAGGTAATGACGCTGATGAAGAGGAGGCCAGCAGCAGCCACTTCTAAGTGGCAGTAGTCACAGGCTCCCACTCAGGGTGTGATGACCTTGCACTGCACCCTCTGGCAGCTGCCAACTCTCTGATGGAGCAGCTGGGAGACTGGGAGGGCCCGGAGTGCAGCAGGATCCTAAGTGGTACATACAATCTCACTTCAATCCATTCAAGGAGGAAAGAACGGATTCCCCTGGCAGCTTGCTCTGACTGACAGCCCTTACTGACTGACCTAATGACCCTTCAGCTTGAGAGCCCTCCCATACTCCCTGATAAGCTAGGAAGGAGAGCTGCGCTCTGAGCAGCAGCTTCTAAGCCTCCACAATCTGACCACAGGGCCATGGCTTCCAAACACCAGTGCAAGCATGTGTTGGAGGCCAG
>CM053775.1:8515662-8543013 GCA_028658325.1 Potorous gilbertii
ATCATCCCTACTGGGATTTCCCAAAGGGCTAAACCAAAGCATGTTACGCAATAAGGGTACATATGTATATTTGCACATGATTTGGCAGGCATCTCTATCTAGTGCATGGAATCTTTTTTTCCAGGCAATTTTGTTGATCATCTCAAGGTCACCTTAATATTTTTTTCCTCTCCTGTTCCTTTGGTCCAAATCAATACATTTGACACATTCCTTAGAGCAAAAATGTACAGTGGGAACAAGATCGAAGCAGGGCCCCTTGAAATCAAGCCTAGCACACAGTAACTCTGAGGTGAAATTGTCCCTTGAAATATCACAATTCTCTTCTGCTTCTTTTGTATCTACAAATCTATAACATACAAAACTAGAACCATTCATTTAGCTATGCTAACAGAAAAAGAACAGGAACAACCACCTTTTAGGGAGTCTGGGGGGAGAAAAAGGGAACAACTTTCAAAACTTTCCAGATTCAGCAAACTTATTCCTATGCAGGTTAAGTTCATAGACGACGTAACTTCCAAGAATTATTGTACCCTAACCACACCCATAGAAATCCAAGGTGAGAGAGGCAATGCGTAAGTCTTCAACCTAGTTGGATGCTCAAATAAAGCATGGGCCCAAACACCAACACAGCCTGGCAGCCAGACAGTCCAGCTCATGGCAGTGCCCCCAATCTCCCCTTCAGATGCAGAAGGGCAGTGTTGGGCTCAGTGACCACAAGTCCTCAGCATGAGCTGCGAACAGGTCAGACAAGGATTGGAACAGCACGATGGTAGAACCAGAGTTGGAACGCTACTCCCCCATTATTTCTGAAGGACGAAATAGTTGGTATTTTTCTTGGTGGTTTTAAAGTATAATTTCTGCTCTCTAGCATGACTGTCTATTGATTGATTGATGACTTATTTTTTTTCCTGGGTCTGAGGAGCATGGTGTGTATATGTGGGGAGATACATGGGAATAGAAGGGAGATTTGAGTGGTATTTCAGGAGAGGGTTTTTAAGTGGTGGAGAATTAATTCAACTTTTTACAATACGTTTCTTCTAGTCCTCCACTTTAGGGGGTGAGTTACAATTCAGAGTTGGACCTTTTTTTTCAAGTCTTGGATCTGGTTAAGTAATAAGACCTCTAAGTGGACACCTGTGGATTCTAAACATTCCTACTGTTTTGTTATTAGGAAACATTACTATAAATTCAACAATAACTTTATTATTAAATACCTATTGAGTGAAATGTGCTTGGTATAAGAAGAGCAAAAATGAAAAAGGCCCAGCTCTCGAGGAGTTTATTTAAGAGTTTGGGGGGATACTATAACAGATACACAGATAAATTCAAAGTAGTTTTAAGAGGGTGAAAGCATTAATAGGCATGTGAGTGAGTGAGTGTGAGTGTGTGTGTGTGTGTGTGTATGTGTGTGTGTGTCTATCTAAAAGATCAAGAAAGGATTCATAGGGAAGGTGGCACCTGAGATATTCTTTAAAAGAAGATGGGGATTTTAAGAGGAGGAGGTAAGGAGGGAGAACATCTCAGACATTTAGGACAGTCTCTGCAAAAGCACAGAGGTAGAAGATGGCGTTGCATACAGGGAACAGCTATTAGGCCAGCTTAAGTGGAATGGAACATGAAGGAAAGTAATTATGAAATGAGACCAGCAAGATTGCTGGGAGGCGGATGACATACAGAGTTTTAAACATCAGAATGAGAATTTTGTGTTTTATCCTAGAAGCAAATAGGGAGCCAATGATGGATGGCTGATATGCATTTTAGGAGTATCAGCTCTGTAGCTAAGTAGACTACAGGGGTAAGAAGACTGACACTTTTTTTACATTGATAAAGAGTGTGTGTGTGTGTGTGTGTGTGTGTGTGTGTGTGTGGTGTGTGTGTGGGGTGTGGTGTGTGTGTGTGTGTGTGTGTGGGTGTGGGTGTATGGTGTGTGTGTGTGGTGTGTGTGTGGTATGTGTGTATGTGTGTGTGGGTGTGTGTGTGTGTGTGTGGTGTGTGTGGTGTGGTGTGTATGGTGTGTGTGTGTGTGTGTGTGTGTGTGGTGTGTGAGACAGAAAATGTGTATCCCAATTTATTATTATTTTTTAGAGACTATCAGAGTTAAGTGACTTGCCCAGGGTCACATAGCCAGTAAGTGTCTGTGACCAGATTTGAACTCAGGTCCTCCCAACTCCAGGGCTGGTGCTCTATCCACTGAGCCACCTTGCTGTCCCTCTTCTCTTTTTCAATTTTTGAGTTCTAAATTGTCTCCCTCTCTCCCAGCCCCTCCTCACCCACTGAGAAGGCAAGCAATAAGATATCAATTACATGTGACATCATGTAAAACCTATTTCCACATTAGCCATGTTTCAAGCAAAAGCAAGAAAAATAAAGTGAGAAAAGTGTGCAATTTGCACTCAGAGCTCACTAGTTGTCTCTCTGGAGGTAGAGGGCATTTTTTTTCATCATGTGTCTTTTGGAATTGACCACTGCATTGACCAGAACAGCCAAGTAAGAAGACTGATTTTGAAAAACAACCACACCACAACTTAAACATCTCGATTAGTTACGTGGGAACAGACGCCACTCGTGCAGTGACTCTGCTATTAGCCAACACTTTGTTGGAGCTCCTCTTTTGGAACCATCTTCATTCAGAGCCATGTACAAACCTGGCCAAGTTCACATGGGCAGCTGATGCTAAAGCCTGGACCATGACCCACACTGCTCCATTGCTTTTGCTGCCATGCTCTTATGTCTGAGACAAGCTCTATCTCAGACTTACATTGCACAAAGCCCTAAATTGACCAATGACTAGTTTTCATGGGGTATATTCCTCTTCCTTGTTGATGCTAACATAACTATGTGCATGGATAGTGACAATAATGACATTAAAAAGCTCAAGGACAGTATGGGTGGCCATCAAGCAACAATTATTAAGCACCTGCTGTGTGCTAGGCACTAGGGATACAGAGAAAAAATGAAATTGCCCTCACCATTAAAGAATACAACTCTTGTATATAAGCTTGTGTATACAAAGATACGCAGTATCTGCATTAAGTTTTTAGTAGCTTAAAGCTGCACTAAGGCTTTTGGGACACCTTGACTAAGCACAGGTTCTACCCTGGGCCCTCTTCTCTCTCTCTATACTCCCTTGCAATAACCTCATCAGCTCCCATGTGTCAAACTATCTTCTCTATGCACATTATTCAAAGATCTATATACTTAATTTCAGTCTTTCCTGTGAGTTTCAAACCTGGATAAGTAAATGCCAATCTCCTCCTCCTCTTTTAAGTAGCTCAGGCACTGCCTTGTGCATGAAACCTTTCCTGACTCCCTGACCCCCTCCCACATTCAAATGGTAGTAGCCTAGCTCCCAAATGATTTTGCATGAAACTTCGTGTACGCACTATAAAAATTACAGCAATTTTTCAAAAAGCAGAAGTCCACCATCACTCCCTCCCTTCCTATACCCCCCACCCCAATTAAGAAAAAAAGAAAAACAAAAATGCTGCTACACATGTGTATAGTCAAGGAAGACAAATCTCCACTTTGCTCATGTTTGAAAATTCTGCTTCATTCTACACTCTTAGTCTCTTATTCTCTTTATCAGAAGGTGAATAGCATGTTTCATCATTTGTCAGAAAAGAGACTGGGCCTGAATGTGTATGTGTGTGTCTGTACACATACATATAACACACATGTATATATGAATCATCTATATGGAAATTAGTAACTGAACATATGAGGGCTGATGAAGTCACTAAGCAAGATAACATGCCCCTTACTCTTTCCTGCTTCAGCTACCAGACCAACTACATTCCCAACCTCTTCTATGGCATCACTACGGTCTTCTTCCTGGGTTCCTCTGCTTTCTCATCATTGTACCAGGGACATTTTTCATTAATTAGTGGCACTGAGTTTTTATATGGAGAAACATTCACATGATCTTCAATAAACAAGTGCATTTTGCTTAATGTGATAAGACAATATTTGGAGTCCTAATTCCACTCATGAAAATAGCAGATTTTTTTTTTTTACTCACTGCAGCCCTCTGCCCATACAAGGCTCCTCTGACTTTAGAATACAGTCTGTAATTAGCAAACTAAAAATACTACTAACACTACCAACCTGAACCCGCACATGTGGAAGACAAATAGACAAGTATAAATTGTTAAACAACTTCAAATGATTTACAGCAAAGAGTTGAAGAAGTTTTCTCAATGTCAGGATAGGAAGAGTTTTAGCACAGTTTAGTTAAATGCGAATTCTAAAACTCATTGAACCGAATGAGAACTAGGCATGTCAGACAAATGTCCATAAGGGGTTAATTAATTCACATGAACCTCACAGCTAGTCTAAAAATAGGCTCATTATTCCAAGCCACCGACTTGGCTCCTCAGTCTTGTCCTCACCCTATAAGGTAGCCTTCCAGGTTGCTTTGGTTTGGGAAACAGCAAATGTCAAGAGACAGAACTATTTTCATAGAAAGGACTAGCTGTATGAGACAACCTTGTGGGCAGGGAGCAACAAGGGGGCATTGCAAAGATACCTTAGCACGGAGAAGGAAATAAGACGTACCAGCTAGCCATAGTTTTAAACATTCCAAAGGGTTCCATATTTGCATCTCTCTCTCTCTCTCTCTCTCTCTCTCTCTCTCTCTCTCACACACACACACACACACACACACACACACACACACACACACCACACCCCTCTCTTTACAGGCTGCACCTTAGTGAAGCAGATTGCTTCTTTTCCTCATAAAAAGCTGTCTTCTCATAGTAGTCATTGGAGGTTCCTAGAGGCCAAAGGTATTCTGACTGTCCAAGTGCATCACTACTACACACACTTTCTATAGCTGTCTTTGTGCCATTCTCAGTAATAAAGTATTTAGTAGACACTGTAAAGAATATATAAGCTGTATAAAAAAAAGCCTCGAGGAAGATGGTAACATCATCGACTGTAAAGAAAAGCTTTTTAAGCTTATTAGGTGGGTGTAGGAGACTGCAATAGGATTATGCGTTTTGGTTTAGCCTGTCCATCATTTCCAAATCCCCATAACTAAAGGGAATATCTTCATAGGGGTCGGAATTTAACATTGGAGCTGCTTTATTTAATTCTTCCTATTTCATAATGCTGAGTGTTAATTAGTTCCATCCACTTTCTTCAGGCATGTCAATAAGGTAACTTGGAAGCCAAGGACCCGCTGAATTATGGATTGACCAGGTCTGTAATAGTATGTTCAGCTGCTGGTATGGAACATAAAGTTACCACAGCCAGAGGAAGCCATTAAGAAAGGCTTCTGTAGGCTTCTCCTTCTAAAGAGCCCAATAACTGTGCAGGGACAAACTATTTCCAGAGGTCAGAGGGTGGAGGTAGCCCAATGAAATGGCAAGAAAAAGTATTAATTTTTCCAGGGTCAGGCAGATACAATTACATTGATTTCAAATGGTAAACTAAACTTTTTTCACCTCATTAGATAAAGGTTTTGAGATACCTCTTTGTAAGAGTGAACATTTCAAAAATATTTGTAAATAACCCCATTTAAGAGATAAGGAAATCGAGTCTCAGATGGGAGAACCTAACTTTGATGTTTATTAGCCTTAGTAGAATAGTTAGTCTTATCAAGACCCTCTGTCGCTATCCCATACAGCTTTGTGTCATCTTGAAAATCTGACTTGGGCCCATATCAAAGGAATAAAAATAGTCTAGAACACTTGCCTAACAACTGATTCCTGGGGAATTCTACTGGAGACTTCCTTCTAAGATGACATGGAACCATTAATGGGTCCATCCATTCAATCAATCCAAATCCATTTAACTGTTAGAGATCATGCCATAGACAAGTCATTTGAAGGAACTTGGGATGTCTAGTCTAGAAAAGACTTAAGAGGATATGACTCTTGTCTTCAGTATTCAAACTGCTTTCATGTTAGCGGAAAAATTAGATTTGCTCTTCTTATCCCCAGAAGGCAGAAATAGGAGCAATGGGTGGAATAGAAGTTGAATCATGACAGATTTAGACTTGATGTAAGGACAAATTTCCCAACAATTAGAGGACTATAGGAAGACAGTGCCTTTGTACTCTGAGGGTCACTTTTTAGGAGAGGACATTGATAAGCTAGAGAACATCAAAGAAGGGCACCAGTATTTTAAATGATCTTGAGATCAGAAACTGGTGATACATATCTTATAGAAGAGGAGACTTATGGGAAAGGACATATACTTAGGTGTCTTTCCTTCAAGGCTCTGCCCGGTAAAGAAACAGCTAAGGGAGAACTTGTGTATAAAACAATGTTTGCCTCAACTTGTTGTCTTGTGGCAGCATTTGGCACAACTGTTCCTGCGTGGCAAGGGGTCAGTGATCTGGTAAGAGCTGGCGTCTGTAATGAGAAAGCCTCTCAGAAACCAACTCATCTTCATTTCTGATACAGCTCTTGCGTTGAGCAGAATAATTGGCAAGCCCAATCATTCTAAGGACATGTTTTAAGAGCCCAGACAACAGTATGGTGTTTTCAAAACTCACAAGCAAAGCTCATCTTTAACACTGATATTTTCTTGGAGATGCAATGTGGCTGTTATTCATGGAGCACGAGAATCTTAAAAGAACCAAAATTGCATGTGATCTACAGAACGATGCAAAGACTCATGGTGGGTATAAACAGAGGGCAACATATTATTGATTTTGACTGGCACATGAAGAATGGAATACTAGACATCCTAAAAACATGTATGACTAGAAAAGGAGATTCATGTAGTGAAAACAGGAAAGGTAGGTAGGGGTACTGGTACACTCAAGACTTTAAAAGAACCACTGAATGACACTGGGAGAATGTGGAAGATTTATAGACGAGCATAGACAAGAACTGCATAGGATAGAAAGGCATGATTTGAACTGGTGGAGATGATTAATTACTACAGACCACAGATATATACAGATATCTAAGTTTTATGGGGCAGGGGGTGAGAGGGTTTAGGGTTTTACCAAGAGACCCCAAGCAACTGAATTATCCCCATAACTCAATTCATTTGATGAAATTAGAGGATGTAGGGGACAGGTAATAGGGACAATGAGGTGTAAAGGTGTACTCCATCAGACTTTGACTGGACTATTTGTATGTGGAAAGGCCAGAAAATTTTAATATTGGCAGAGAAGATGGACTTGCTTCTTGGCAAGGACAGTGTCAGGAAGAGCTTAAAAGTAGTGGAAGAGAGCTGCAGAGTCAGTGTAGAGCCAATATGGAGGAAACGAGCTCTTGAGAGTCCCCTATTCACTTTGCCTTGTACTTTCTCTAAAGAACAGCAAGGTGGAAGGGGGTGTCTTACTCCTTATCTTATGAGCAATGGCATCTTGTAGTGGAAGCACACGGCAGTAGGAAACATGAGTTCACATGAAGTCTGTGCACTACTATAAGGACATGGCTTCTGGAATTAACCCTTCTAAGAAATCCAGTTGTAGAGTTAAAGAGAGTTAAAGTTAGAGAACAGTGTATGGGGTATGGTGCCAGGAGCTAGAATCCTGCTTGAGACGTGGCAGGTCCCAGAGCCAAGACCACTGCTGATCCGAGGATATGGGTACCAGTTCTTTACTAAAGATTCTAGCCGTATCTTGGTCAGAAGTTCAGCTGATTTCAAAGTTGGAGACAGTGAAGAGCAGGAAAGCTGCAGAGTCCCTTGCCCAGCACAGAGGCAGGCCAAAGCTAGCCCACAGCAACAACTCATCCAGAAATGAAGACATCAAAGGCTCTTCTGCTTTGCAAGTCTAAGCAGCTTTTCTTGGCATGTATGTGCTATGGCCATATGGGCTCCCCAGTCATGTATCTTTGTTCTTGTGTCCATTCCTCCCACTGACCTTGGGTGTATTTATGGGAGAGTACACTCCAGATTTATGGGGGGAGGTGTTTTGTCACTACTGCTCCTACTCCACCAGTTCAGTGAACACTTCTTGCTGACTACAGTAAAGGTAAACACGCTGGTGGGGCTTGTGAACTTTTGGAGTACGGACCCACCAAGGGACCTTGAACATGGGTTAAATGTTCCCTTTGGAACTCATCCTACAAATGAAAGTTGGGGGATAGACCAGAAGAGATGCTATTACATAAGGAAGAGTGAATTAGCTTTTCTACTTATCCTGTCACTATGTTCATTTATATGGAGCCTGGCATCCTCCCAAATCTCCCAACAGGAATGGTTGTCTAACTATGTTTTTCTTATTCTAGATGTGTGAAATTGAGTTTTTGAATTTATGTAAGACATAACACTGATTCCCATTAAATTCCATATTTGAATTATTTTTTTTTATAATTCACACAATAACGACAATGTTGTAAAGACAAACAACTTTGAAAGACTTTGGAACTCTGATCAACCACAGCTCCAGGGGACCAATAACGGAGTCACTTCCTAACGGAGCTATGCCTTTTTGAACACAGCCAATGTGAAAATGTGTTGCTTAATATGTATCCCAAAACTAACTAAAAATAAGTATATCAGCGAATTAAAACCATGTCTAGCAAAGTGCCACATGTAGATAAACAATTTTAAAAGACGAAGCTAGCATTTGAGATACCTCTGCAAAGCTTGGTAGACAGGAATAATAAGAGCTACCATTTATGTAATGCTGACTGTGTGCCAGGCGCTTCACAAATATATCTCATTTGATCTTCACAATGACCCTGGGAGGTAACCTGGTGCTATCATTGCCCCCATTTTACAGATCAGTAAACTGACGCAGATTAAGTAACTAGCCCTGGGTCACACCACTAGTAAATGTCTGAGGCTGAATCTGACCTCAGATCTTCCTGACTCCAGGCCTTCTTAGAAGACTTCAGTATGAATCCCACCTCATCTATATGTCAGCTGTGTAACCCTGGGCAAGATATTTAACTTCTCTGAGCTTCAGTTTTTCGCATCCGTAAAAATGAGGATACTAAACAGTAAACCTAAAAGGGCTATATAAATGCTATTTTTAGTATCATTATTCAAGTGTTTTATTTTGTTTTTTTAAATTTACTTATTATGAATGGTGGAGTGAGTGGCAAGTTGGATGCAATTTTATCAGCTCAGTAAAAGAGAGATGGTTCCTCAGACTGTGTCTCAAGAAAATCTCTTAACAGACTGAATTATTCATGGTGTCATCTTAATACATTGCAATATTTTGAAGAAACAAATATTTCTTCTGCTCCTGTGCGAATTGTCCAACAATGACCAATAAAGGTATTGAATTCACATCTTGCCAAAGAGATTATGCTAAGAGTATGTCTGTCATGTTGCACGTGCACACACACACAACCCTAAATGCACGCAATGTATGTGTGCGTGTATTTAAAATTCCTAATGCTAGCAAAGCTACTTGGGGGAAATAAGATGAGATATAAAAACAAGTACATTAATTCAATAATACAAATAAGCCATTAGTACAAGCTTTACAAAATATCCAGAGCAGCCTTAGCATTCCAGAGCACTTGGGAGATAAGCATTCTGGAGAGTCCCGTTTGTGGGAGAGTTGAGGGCACGGCACATTTAAGCACTAAACTATGTTTTATCCACTTTGGGTAGAACTCTTTATTGAATATATCACATACTTCCCTGCCTTTTGAAATAGAAAATCTGAAACAATGTACCTGTTTCTTAATGACCCCAGGTCATCACGATGTCAATTATTCAACTGAGCCCTAACTAGAGTAATGCCCTGGAGGCCTATCCAGGTGTATACAGTGTTCTATTCCCAAAAGGCTGTGCTTTCTGAGTTCTTCCTCCTGTTCTTAGTTTTTATGCTTCCTCCTTTGCTAAGAACCATTCACTTCTCACTGCTAATTGGCATGCCTGTCTCTTACAGCCCATCTCCCCTATTCTAATTTGTGGCTTTTAATATGCTGTGGGATGGGAAACCGGCTAGCCAAGCTTGTTAGCACTGCCAAAAATGACAGTAAACGGGCCCTGCATTAGGGCCTTTCCCATGAGTAAAACACATAGACTTTTTGACCCCCCCCCCCCCATTTCAACTACTTGTCGACCCTCATGGCTTATTTCTGAAGTTGCAGCTGGGTTCTGCTCAGATAAGACTGCCAAATAACTCCGTTTCAGGTGGGGAAGGAGTTACTGCATTGCTACTGTACTTAATCACAAATTATTTAATGAGTGAGCTTGGTCTAGCCTGAATCCAAGACAGCATTCCATAACTTAGAACTCTGCTTAAAATTATGCACCTTAAAAGGCAGCAACAAATGCACACACAGTTAAATACCAACACTACACATAAACTATGGTCTTAGCTTAGTAGAGTGCTTGGCACATAGTAGGGGCTTAATAAATGTTTATTGACTATTTGTTGTATATATAGTGAGTAGCAAGAAATCCCCCTTTTTTAAAAAAATACAATTTTTCTCTGTCCCTTCTTTGAAAAGCGTGGATTAGTTTCCAAGAAAATTGTTTGGTACTAGCTGTAGAAATGCCCAACAAATATATAAAGTTGCAAGAACTAAAGAGGAGAGACAAGAAAAAATATGGCAGAAGACAAAAGACTTAAGAACAAAAATTCTTTATGAACTAAAACTAAATTCTAGCATTACCGTCTAAAAATTATACTCAACTAACAGCTTAGTATAGTCCAAAAATGTATCCGTTGTACCTTGTATTTTCCCTTTGAAAATAAGAGGGGAGAATTCTCTAGTTAGATTGTTTGTGGTCAACAAAGGAAAACAACACTTGATGTCTAGCTTCTTATTCTACCAGCAAGCGATGCCCCTCTTTTTTGTGCCATGTACTTGCCTTTGGCAGATCTATTCATCGATAGTCAAATCAAGTATAACTGGAAGATGAGACTTAGGGCATTTGAAAATGAGCATATGCCCTATCCCTGGCCAAGGGGTCAAACTTTGGATTATCTCAGCAAGAAAACCCAGTATTACTTTTGACAATCTGATGAATTTGTCACTTGTAGACAACTTTTGGATATGGATTGCTTATATTATCTCATAGGCATCAGGAAGACAGATGGAAAACTCACATACAAATTTCAGTTTCTGCTCCTGATAAGACCAAGCCAGCCTCAACAATTGTGATCCTCAAAATGCTGATGATCACAAGTCATGGCTGTTCACAACGGAATAACAATATAGAGATCCTATTAGTACTACAACCATGCTGCTCTCCTAGAGATCTACTTGACTCTAGGTAGAATCCATTTTTAAAGGGTTATAACTTCTGAGACCAATTAGGACTAAGCTATTCAATGAATTCAATGAATTCCAGAAATGAACATTAAGAGTCCAGGTTTTCTCCAGAACTGATGATCCCATTCAAGTCTCATGGCAAATAAAATAGGAACATTGGGATATAAACATCGCTTAGTAAAAGCTGTCCAATAGCAGCAAATGACTTTTCAATCCATCACTTTTGATGTGCCAGGTACTGTGGTGAGTAGAGGCAATAGTGAGAGAGCCCCTGTCCTCAAACAGATTCCATCATCAGAGTTCCTTAAAGATGAGGTTGAAGGCAATTAGGCTACTTTAATATCCATTTTAAGATCTTATACAACTTGGGAAAATAAGTTCATTTTGTATGGAGATCTTCTACCAGATGGCAACAGAAAACTCCAATATAACACATTCTCTGCTTACAACTAAACTCCTCACAAATTTGGAGTTATATTTTAATTATGCATTTAGTCAGTTTTACTGGAGATGTAAGTGAACTCAACAATCTCTTACCTGTTTTCATGCTGTTAAGCAGAGCCAAAAGCAAAAAAACAAAAAAAAACAAAAACAGAAACCTGGCAGATATCACTTCTTTTTGACAAAAGAAACAAAACAAAAATGAAGAAAGAAACAGTGGCTGGGTTCACAGGAAGGGTATTATGGAATTAATCCAAAAGCTCCAGCGTGATGAGCACCTAGAACAATACAATTTTGTCTAAGTCATCCTGTGATTTTCATTCAAAGTCTCATCTTTATCCTTCGTTTCCTTTCTAAGCAAATGAATAGCTTTTTGGCCTCAACATCACATTAATTCACACATTCAAAATCTGAAATAACTACAAGAGACTTCTTTGCAGCTGTCATCAAATGAGTAACTATCTATTATGTAGAATAATATGGAAGGAGGGGCACTAGAATAATGAGAAGAATAAATAACATGCAGGCTACTTCAAGGAGCTCTGCCCTCTGAAACTTCTTAGGTGGGTGAGTTTGGACAAATCCTTTAACATCTGTTCGATTCAGTTTCCTCAAATGTACAATGGAGAAAATAAGAAATCTCTGTCCCAGGATTGTTGTGAGAGTCATCTGAAATAACAACTGTAAAGCACTAGTACAGTGCCTGGCACATAGTAGGTACTTAACAAATGCTTGTTTTCTCCATTTCCAAAGCTCCTTCTGCTCTCTGCTGTGTGTTAATTTTAAAAATGTTTCACCGAAACCCTTTTCTTTCTTTTTACACCATTGTCAATACCCTCAAAACAATGCCCACTTCCTAAATAGAAGCCTTTTCTTTACAACTTGCAATCTGTAATACTGACTGCAACAAATACGTATAGCCAATCAAAATACATAACCAACAAACACAAAATTTGTGTTGTATCGGTCATGGCTGAAAAATATGTCTTGTTACTGACCTCCCGTCTATCAGCCCTTCACCAAGAGGTGGGAAGCCTGCCTGTCTCCTCACCAGTTGCTCTCTTTCATGAGGGCCTGTCCATCCTGTGTTTTAAATGAGAAGCAATTCTGTGCAACAGCCTGGAGAGTCTGCATGGCCTTTAGATCAGAAAATCTCCACATTACTTACATTACTATAAGAGGTCCCTGATCTTAGGAACTTAAGAAAGGAGCAAGAGCTTGAGTTAATGGAGATGGAAGAAGTGAGGGTGGGGAAGAAAATAGGGTGGCCTCAACTTCTTTCTGGAGAGCAGAGACTGAAAGCACAGTTTCTTTTCACTTGGTCTCATCTGCAGAGATCTATTATTCTCAAGTTTTCCAAGTCACTAAGGGACTTGACTACTCAGCATGCGGGGATTTCTAAGCACTGTCAATATCCAGTTGCTCCCATGGGAGCCATTGACTTCTATACCAGGTTTGGAGGAGGTGGTGGTATAGAATATTTTTCAGAATGCTATAAGGTCAAATTTTGTGACCACTCCAATTAAGCTTATCATCCCCTGACTGCCCTCAGCATTTTTTAAAGGAGGTCTACAGAACAATATTATAACATGTTAGGATATATTTATTTCTTGATACATATATGCAATTTCTATTAGCATTAATGGGAAGAATTACCAAAGAGAATATGTATCTATAAATCTCATGGATATAAAAGGGTTTCATAACCATTATTCCTTTCCAGGCCTCTTGGAATTCGAGGAAAGTTAAAGCAACAAAAATCAAACCAAAACAACAAACTAGCTTTATGCTTTCTGCACCCTTTATTTAGACACCACATCACTCAATCAAGGAACATGAACTGGTATCCACACAATACCCAAGAATCATTTCATCGGCCTAAGAAAAGGGGCAGCTGCTTCACAGGCTTAAACAAGCTCCCCAAGAACGGAAGACAGTATATGATAAATACCGTAGCCAATTGAAAATGCACAAGTGATTTGGGTAAGTAGAATGTAAGACACCCAGCATCTCACAGACATTTGTGCGTACTGTTAATCCGAAGTACAATGGGCATTCTCTCAAGGGCATCATGGTGGGCCTCAATTCAGACATCGTTCTCTTTCGATCCTGTAGCTGAAACCCTCATTCCTCACTTACCCCGTTGAGTGTGCTTTTAGTGCAATGAAATTCCCTTGGATTGTAATGGGAATTGTTTTGTTAAGAGCCTGGTAACTCCATTGAAAAGAGGGGGTTGGGTGTTGCTACTCTTCTTTTTTTGAAAGCCAATTACTTCTCATGCAAAGTAAAGCTCATCAGCATGCCAAGAAGTTAGTCCAACCAGAAGATATGATTTCATTTGATCACTTTGATCACAAAAATCATCAAATAAAATGCACTTGTAGTAAAAACAGATTATGCAACAAATACCTGTTCTCAAATGGCCCTGGTTGGAATGCTATTATGAATAGGCTTTCCATTCTCTACATAACCCATATTTATATTGATCAATAAAAGCAGAGACCTGAAGCTCGCAGTTTTGTGTTTGTGTGGAAAGTATTTATTAGCAAGCCCTTCTTTTATCTTTATTGCATTTGGGGCAGGGCTTTAGGAGGGTGTGGGTGAAATGATCAAGTCATTTTAGGAGATACTTTTTCAATTCTAAGCACAAAGTTAGCTTTAAAAATCCAAAAGAAATTAGCACAGCAAGTGATGAGAAATGAAATGAGTTAAAAGATGTCACCAACAGAATCCAGAATCCAGTCCTGTCAAAGGACCAATAACTGAAGTGAAAGAGGAGCAGAGATTAGCATTAGACCTTTGAAAGGTGGTACCAAGGCAAGAGAGACATTACTGTCAAAGCACAAAAGACATTTAGACAACAACAGCCTATTATCTTAACCCATCAGCGGTCCAGTGTTGCCACCTTATCTCTCAGACAGAACAAATGACTCCAAAGAGGGTCTTTGTATAGATAGTGGAAAAACCGGACAGAAATGGTTCTGACAACCAGTTCATACACTTAAGAACTTAATTCACCCGTGTGCCTGGCACACAGTAGGGACTTAATAAATAGTGACTGATTGATCTAGGGAAATACAATTTGAACCATACTCAATGCTGTATATCTGATTATGAATAAGTTAGTTTTCTACTGTCTAAAAGTTATTTTTATTTCTCTGTTCCAGAGTGTGCAGGAAGCAATTAGCTGACAAATTTTATTGGCTGACATGAATTTCACTCCATGGGGAATGAGAAAAAAGAAAGCAAAATAATCATTCTAACTTTTAGTAAGTTGGAAGAAAAAATAAACAACAACAACAAAAAAACCAGACTGATCTGGCTGCAAACTGCCACCTCCATCCATTTGATGATGAAGGTTAAAAAAAATAAATAAATTCTCCGGAGGGACTGGGGAGTTCATTACTTGTGGTTGTGCCTGGAGTTTCTCATTTCACACAAAGACGCCAGGGCCCTCTGTAATCAGGAAATGATTTCCAGATAGCAAAAAGGTAAGGTTCTGTGTTCTGCTTTCTTCTTTCCTATTCAAATCTAACTGTGTGAAAGGCTTTCACCCAGAGAGAAGAAATGAGATGTCAAAGCTTAGTAAGGCAGTTTGCTTTCACTTTCTTTCTCCCAGTATTAAATTGAAACAGAAATGGCAAAACTCTTTGTCAAATTTCCCCAACTACTTATTTTTTTAAACTGTATTTAATACATTTTCCCCACAAGGCTTTTTAAGAGCAACCATTTTATAAACAAGAAGATATTCAAAATAACAGAAATGGGGGGAATGGGAGAGGGAGAAGAGTGTGGAATGACAGAAAAGTTACTTTCAAAAAACCAGTAAGGCAGTAGCCAAGCCTAGCATGGTCATTCCCTTCCACTGGCTCTTCCCTCTCTCATGCTGCTAGTTAGGTAAACCCCATTCTTTAGGTACCATAATCAGTTCTACAAAGAATAGGCAGAAAGGCTCAGTTCTCAAACAAAATTTAAGAATGGGCAGAAAGGCTCAGTTCTCAAACAAAATTTAAGAAACAGTGTGAAACATGAATCAGGAGACTGCTCTCAACATGTCCCTACCTCTTACTGTCTATGTGACTTTGAGTAAGTTGTTAAACCCTTCTGACCTCTAGTTTTACCATATGGAAAATGGGCATAATACCTGTTTAGGGGATCAAATGAGATTCTACACATGAAAAGACTTTTGCAAGCCACCAGGGGCTACATATGTATAAAAGTCTGAGAGTATATTTCTGAGCATTTGATGACCTACATTACTCCTAAAAAGAGCTCCTAGGCTCAGAGGAGCAGAGATTAAAGTGAAAAGGGGCTGAAATTAAGTGAGGCTAGTGACTTGCCCAAGGTGCCAAAGCTAGTGACAGAGCCAAAATTTGAACTTGGCTCCTCTGGCTCTGCAGTCATGTTGCGGTCTTCCTATATGGGCCCATCCCAAATATCCTATACTTCTCGGCAGATTTGTAGAGCTAAAATAAAAGGAGGGACTGATATTTACAAACATTATCTCCTTTCAGAGGTTGTGACTTGCCCACAGTCACACAGCTGGCTAGTGTGAGGAGGGGTAAGGTGTGCACCCAGGTGGTTGAGACTTCTGCTTTACCACCTGGTGTGCCACAGGCCTCTCTCTGAAAGGGATCTCAGTGCTCACTTCATCATTTGCGAGGACCCAGCGGAGCCAGTCATTGACAGGAGGCTGTGTCCTTGCCACTGGGTTTTTCTAGCAGCACTGGCAATAGCCTCGCTATGTCTGTCCATGTTCTCTTGTTCCGGCGGCCCTGATGAACAGGACACACACAGTAAAATGATATGGAGTCAACTGAAAGGCGACAATGCCCTTTAAAAACATGATTGTGCACTGTGCTGAGCCTCCTCAAACAGACCTTAAAGCTGCAACTTCCCTGGCTCTTATAATGCCACTGCAGCTGCGATATTTCTGAAGTAGGACATCCAGGAAAGGGCACACCATATTAATGTTCCTAGAAACATTAGGCTTAATTCCTCTGCAAAAGGTTTAATAGCTTAGTGGAACCAAAAAAAAACCTTTGAGAGAACAATTAATTCTACAATGGAAATTTGCTTAAACTAATATAGAAAGAAAAGATTTCAGAACTAGTTGTCTCGACTAATCTCATAACCCAAGGCTAGAAGAAAAGGTCATGGCTAATTGGTACAAAAGCAGTGTTGGTCACACACTTGGGAAGTACTGCCCACTGGGGTGATGAATACCAGCCAACCAGGACCCCTTTACCTCTAATTATGCCATGATGTGGACCAAATATTACAGAGCCCAGGAAAAAAGCAAAACAAAGCCTTTTGCCCAAGTCAGGCTCCCCCCACCCCCACCTTATTTACCATATTTAACTTTTATAACCTTATCATCCTTCCTAATAGAAGGAAACCTATTTGATGGTCAAGACAAGAAGCTAAGTACTCATGGAGAGTTCTGCAACACAGGAATGCTATAATGAAAATGGATTGGGAGTTTTCTTTTAATAATCAGTAAGTTTTAATTTTCCCAAGCAGAAGATAGCAGATTGGATACTTTTCAATATAAGAAGCTTAGTGCCTGTATTACAGACATCTACTTTTATATGTGCCAACCCGCTAGTATAAAACTGTTCTATGCCCAGAACAAGAGAGTATTGGCTCCTTCAGGGCAGAGACTCTTGGCTTTAGCTCTATCTTGGGACCTAGCACACTTTTTCTGCACATTGGAGGCACTTAATACCTGCTTACTGAATGGGACTAGATTTAAAAATTGGCAGGAAAATCACTCATGTAATAATTCCAGTCAATTTACATGAAATAATCTGGTTTGGAGATATCATACAAGGTAGGTCTGCAGTTCTGAAGACCCAGGTTGCTATCCATCTTTGGACATGGCTCTGTCATTCTAGCCAAGTCCTTAGACCTTTGTGGACCTCAGGCAGTTCCTTAGGCCTTACCTCCAAAGTCATGGCCACATTGGCAGAGGAAGCCTCCCATGCCAGAGTTCCCCAACCTGAGAAAAGCTCATGTATTTCTGTAATAATTACAATGCCAACCAAATCTCTCACTTCTATTTACAAAGCATGGCCCTTATAACCCTAGGCATTTTGGCATTTTGCTTTGCACACTTGAATGGTAAAGAATCCTCACTAGAATATAGCTTAATCGTAGACCTGCTCCAATGTACTCTAACATTTCTTAAGAATGAATTTAGAAAAATGCAGGAGAAAAGACTGATCTTCTTCATAATCTAACCTCCTGAAACCCAGAGTTGATTTTTCTTTAAATTATACACACCCCCATTTGTCAGGTTAGAAATAAATGTACAGAGTAATTGGAGGAAATGTTTTGCTAAAGACTCACTCCCAGGTAGTTTCATCTTTGGATATAATTTCTCAGTTTAAAAATAAGAACTACGTAGTCAACTCCTGGTTATCTAAATGAGGCTTACCATAGTATCTTGTGTATGGTAAAGCAATCAACAAACATTTGACTAGAATTGATTTGCATTAAATTATTTCTTATTTATCCTGATAATGAAAAAGCCCAGCTTGGCTACTGAAGTTCCACAAAAAAGAGAGAAAATCCCACACAGACAGGAAGCTGGAATACAGTTCAACAAACACTAAGCATAGAAATAAGACTTTTTCCAAGGACTGTCCCCCAGACCCTATGATACCTGTCCTTTAAATGGTACGTCCTCCCATCCCTCATCACCAGGTTTTTATCTTTATCAGTGAAATAACAACTCCCTGAAAGGTAAACAGGATAGTAGATTACAAACAATCATTCTCACATTTTTCCCCATAAAAAGGGAGTATAGAGGGCCCCATAGCAAAGATACTCAAGCCTAAATCTTATCAGAGCCTGATTTCTGAGAGATACTAAAGAAAGAGAAAGGAGTCTGGAAACCCTGAGGCAGACTGGGAGAATTTCCATGGCTGTGAGGAATTGCTGAGGCAGCCTGAAGGAAAGGTAGGAAACTGAGAAGGAATCCCCTAGCCCCATAACACATGGAGGGCTGGACAAATGGTCATTCAAGAAGCAGCTTGAAGCTAATTTGCTGCACAGGTGAAAATGTGAAAGTTGGTCATACTTTCCAGCTTTTGGCCTCCTTTAAAAAAAGAAAACAACAAAACTCCTTTACATCTTCCTTGACCAGAAAGTTTTAGTTCTAACTAGGTCATGCAAACTAATCAATATCATTTATGGAATCTGCAAAAAGAGCTCACATTGCTGGACTTGGTATTTCAGAATATCTCATCCCTTCCATCCCATGCCATTCCAAGTTTCCTTTAATTCCTTGGAAAATCATTGGTTGGAACACTATTTCAAAACTGATTTTGAATGTCTAGTATATTTCCATTAGTACTCACCTATCAGAAATGTAGCCTCATCCCTTTCTCGGGCAGACAAGTAGAAGCAACCATTTGAAATCATAAGGTTCTGACAGCTGCAGACTCTAGGTGACCCTCTTGACATCATTGCCTTTGCAACGAATCAGACAACAATTTCCCTTGTGTAACCAGGGATTCAAGCCTAGATCATTTGCATGAGCCCTGACAATATGACTACTTGCATATGCGGTAGAGATGTCCTAAGAATTTGAGAGAATTAAAGGACAGAGGTGATTCCAGACCCTTTTCTAAGAGAAATCAAAGCTAGAGAGAAGAGTTTGGGAAATGGCAGACATGGAGAGGAGCTGATAGCTCAACAATTGTCTGATTTCCAGCTTGCCACCCTAAAGACTTCAGGGAATTAGCACTTGGATGGGATGACAGTCTGTCTGTCTTATCTCTCTGTCTCTTGTGTGTGCACATACAGCACACAGATTTCATTTTGTGTAATGAGCATTTGGTGGGAAAGAACCAAGTCCTTGGATATAAGTGGAAACCCTTCTTTTTTAAGGAAAGTACCAGGGAAGTAGCTTCAATCTAAGAACAAAATCCTTTCCCCTATTTTAGCAATAGGTGGGGAGGAGAAAATGGTGGGGTGGGCTTATGGCTTCCTTGCGTGGCACAGCTAAACAACCTTGGGAGACAAACAAACTAGGGATAACCTTCATAGAAAAGCTTCATGGAAAGCAGTTTTATCTAAGACTTCTCAGCAAAATCAGCTAGCATGGCCACACTGAGAACTGGTGGCCGATTAGATACTTTTTCTTTCATTTTTACATTCTAAATCTAGGATCTTAGTCCTACTCTATAGCTTAGCAGAATCTCAAAGCTACTGGTGTAATGAATATGCTCAAGATTCCATGCAATCCAATGAACATTAATGATAAAATGTGTCTGTTGTGAATAACGTGAGCAATGTAACACTCATGAATGGAGGTGGGGGGTCCATTTTCCAAGATGGGTGCAGAGCACTGACAGGCAGTACTCACTGAGCAAGGAGGGGGGTGACAGCAGGAGAGCACATATGCACTTGGCCTTTCAAAGAAATCTTGAACCTTGGGGATCTGTCCAGAAGGAGACTGGTTTCACAGAATGTGCCCATGCCCAGATCTTTACTCCTTACTAGTACTGAGAGTGCCAAACTGCTGCGGGGCAGGGATGATGAGGAGGAACACTTAAAGAAGGACTGTTTACCATTGCTTGGCTATTCATTTTTATTATAAATTAACGTTATTGTTTCAGTGCCATGACTCATCTAGGCCTACTAGCATGATAAACAACTGTAATTCCACTGAGATCTGAGTCAGGTTTGGAGTTTTCTAAATGACTGGGGGCAGAGGAAGTCATTTACATGATTAACTGAAGAATCCTTCAATCACAGAGAAAGCAGAACTAGTTGGACCAGTCTACAAAACATTCACATGATTTTGTTAAACTGACCATAACATCGTGCTATTTTAGAGCCAGAAGGGACTTCGAGGATCATTTGTCCAGCATTCTCCTTCAACAAATAAGGAAACTGAGGTACATGGAGGAAAAATGGCTGCCTGAAGTCACATAGCTACTGGCAGAATCAAGAGGAGAACATGATTCTTCTTATTGTTGTCTTGTTTGTTACATTTTTTGGATGGCAATTTTATTTCTGGAGACACACATACACATGTACACATATACATATATGGATCAATAAAATCTAGGCCTATGTTAAAGAAAGTGATTGCCATGTATTCCATTTTGAGAATGTCCTCTATGAATAACTTTATGTACCCCTAAACTGAGCTTGCCAAATTGAACACAGATCATGTAATATACATCATGACTTGGGTTCAAGTCCCACCTTGACTACTTAATATCTATTTTACCTTGAGAGGGTTTTAAACTAAATAGATTCCAAGATTCTTTTGGGTTCTAAATTCATGAGTCCTTATTCAAAAAGACTGAAGAAAAAAAGAATTTGGTGCAAAGTGATCCAAAAAAATCAGACCCTGCTAACACGTGATTTCAGCAGTATGGATATCACCTTCCCCCAATGAAGACTGCTAACTCCTCCCACCTACCCCCATGCCTTCTCAACTTGAACAATTTGTGACACTGTCTTTTCAGAAATTTCTATAAAGAAAAAAATCATTGGAAAAAACCCAGTCCTGACAAATTTATCCACTGCGTTATATATTGCATTGCCTTCTGGGAAGCATTTTCCTAAGGCCAACCTACAGCCACCATAACTATCTTTTCATCACTCAGCAAGATTGGAAGCTGGTTCAGTTTTTTCCCATCACAGCTAGAGATCCCAATGTAGCAAAGAAGAAATGAAAGGAACCCTCTTCTATCCATAAAAATGGGGCCCATAAGTGACGTTCACGAAACCTTAAGAGATTCTTGTTTGGAAAACTTCCCAAATAATAATAGAATTACTCTGTGATGTATTTACTTCACAGGCTATCATGTTCTTTCCTTTCCTTTGAATTAGGCTGCACCTTATCTTGGAATTAAAGGAGAGCAAGAGATGATGCTGTGATCACCTCAGAACCTGAACATACCTCAAGAAAAACAATTGTGTGAAAAGTACAAAATACCTGGTGTACTTGAAGTTAGGCCTATCTATGGCAATTCCCTCTCCAGGTGTAGAGAATTCATTTTAATTCTGACAATAAAATGAAATTCACATACCAGGAGAGGAGTTACAGCTAAAACAAGTTCTCATCTTTGTCTTTGCCTTTTCTCAAAATCATTTTTCCATTTGATTTCAATTAGCTCGTGATACTGCAGTAAATAAAATTAGATACACAAGAACTACCACCAGTCAACTCCCAATTATCTGCGTCACTGAAGGTGAGCACTGGTGTAAATAATTGAAAAGCATGGATTATCAGCACAGTAGGGTCACGGGCCTTTGTTCCCTGATACATCTTTCCTTGTGGGAAGCATCTCTCAACACTCATGGATAACTGATGAACTGATGCAGGAGGAGAAGTACAACAAATAGAGTAAACAGGAAAATATTCTTCCTTTTTGCTGTTAAGGGAAAGCTGATTTACAGAGAAGGAAAAAAAGCTCTCCCAACTAGCACTGTCTGAAAACAGTATGGCATTCCTCCTCAGCAAACTCCCCATCCCTGGACATGTTCATGCAGAGATCACACAACCTTTCAAGAGTCTAGGTAGATGGGATTTCGGAATTGAGTTAGGAAGCTGGACTATAGTATCCCTAAAGCTTCTAAGATTCTATGAAGAAGATATACAATTACCAGAGATGTAACATGTAACATTACTATATAATAAAGATGAAAACAATTTGGGCCCGAAAGGACTAACTTTCCAAACAATCTTGTGAAATTCATATCCTTTCTTCCCCCTCTTTTCTTCTGGTTCAAGATCTACACTGACTTTCTGAAACCACTGCAGAAAGTCATGAATAATGTATGACATGAAAAATTCCTGCTTACTGCTCAGAAAGAACTAGATTATTTGTTATACGTTACATACATACTAGGCAAATAATGGAAAAGACTCATAAGCCCAGAAATCTGAAGGCCAATCCTTTCCACTGAAAAGGAAAAAATGCTATATTGGCCCCTCATTCTGGGACATCCAAGAGAAAGCTTTAGAATAGCCCTGTATACTGCAGTTCCAATCAGATCAATTCACCCGGGAAGTCAGGGCAAAACAGGGGATGGTTAGTCAATTACTCACTTGTCAATTCCCCTTTCTGTGTTAAGGGACATCGGAGAGACTGGTGAGAAGGTGCTGGGAGAAGCTTTTGGTGCATTTTTATTATCACCGTTACTGCTATTGCATGACTTCTTTTTATTTCCCCCAGTAAGTAATTAGGAGCTTTTCACTCAGAGCAGCTCTGTCGGGGTGGAACAAAATGTGACTTGAGCTCAGAATGGCAAGAGGCAACAGTCAAACATATGCACGAAAGCCATAAGAAGGAGAGACACAGCATAGACTGAGGCAACAGAGTTTCTATCCATGTGAAATTCTTCTTCCCCTGTCAGATCTAGGCGACACAGAATGGAAAGGTCAGGTGGAGGGAGCATATGGGATGCGAAACTACCCAAAAAATGAACTCCACTTCAGCACAATTCTACTTAGGGTGCAGCACAATTCAAGTTCCCAGCTTTTTCAGCATCTTCTCTATATTCAAAGCTCAGTGTGATGGGAAAGCTCCCCTAAAGGAAAAGGCTCACCAGCCCACAAACTCCACAGCCCTCCTCCCATCTTCACCACTCTTCTCTGCTTCCAATCACAGAGGAAGGGGAGGACTTCTTCCTTGCCTAGGATACCCTCTCTACTTATTATCACAGCAGGAAAGTAACTTGGAGTTCAACTCCCTTATTTTCAAGAGAAGGAAACAGAGACCCCAGGAGGCAAAATGACCTGCCTGATATCATTCAGTAAAGGACCAGAGCGGGAATTTGAGCCCAGGTACTTTGATTCCAAATTTGGAGTATTCACCCCAAATATTCACGTGAAATACCTGTGTCAATCTGTGGTAAAGTCTTTCGAGGTCATACTGGTCTGATCAGCCCCAGTCGGACATATCAAAACTTGAGTTTATCATGGTGATGTCATTTTGGTCCTCTTTGAGAACGAAGGACAACAACCAAACCAACCAACTGAGGCACTGGGTCAGAGGGTCTTGTTTGCCCTCCTCTGGCTCTGAAAATGTATAAATATTCTGAGGTGAGTTTTACTTTGGGGCTTACTCATTGGAAGTGTTTGGCCAAATGAAACTCTGGGTAGTCATTAAAGATCTTCCCCCTTGAAAACCCAGACACTGGTGCATTTCTCTCTGGCAACTATGTATGTATGTATGTAATTGTCAGACAGTTGGAAACTCTGTCTCTTTGTCTTTATTTCTCTGTTTGCATTTTCTCTGTTGGTATATGTGTTTGATTAAAGTAATTGTTGACCACTCAAAAGTTGTTTTCCTTTTAGAAATAAAAATAAACAAGAAAGAAGTTAAGGAGGTGAATAAAACTTTGGATAAGGTCAATATGATAGATCTCTGGAGAAAACTGAATGGGGATAGAAAGGAATATACCTTTTTCTCAGCAGTACATGGCACATACAGAAAAATTGACCATGGCCTAGGATATAAAAACCTCACAATCCAGTGCAGAAAGGCAGAGATAGTCAATGCATCCTTCTCAGATCATAATGCAATAAAAATTATATGTCATGTGTGTGTTCGTCCTTCATTGCTGAAGACCATGTCATCAGAGGAATAATGACATGACTGGCACTTGACTTTGTTTTGAGTGAGGGAGGGCTGTGCAAGTCACCAGCCTCACTTCTCCTCCAGAGCCATTTGAATCCAGTCACTATTCATCAGGATGACTGGAGATGACCCAGGATGAGGCAATTGGGGTGAAGTGACTTGCCCACGGTCACACAGCTAGTGAGTGTCAAGTGTCTGAGGTGAGATTTGAACTTAGGTCCTCCTGACTCCTGCACTGGTGCTCTATCCATTGCACCACCTAAAATGCCAGGGAAAGATAAACCAAAAATTAATTGGAAACCAAATAATCTCATCCTAAATAAGGAGTGGGTTAAAAAACAAATCATAGAAACAATCAACAGCTTCAGTCAAGAGAATGACAATAATGAGACAACCGGCCAAATCTTATGGGATACTGTAAAAGCAGTTCTTAGGGGAAGTTTTACATCTTTGAATGCCTACATGAATAAAATAGAGAGAAAGGAGACCAATGACTTGGGCATGCAGCTGAAAAAGCTAGAAGAAGAACAAATTGAAAATACCCAAGTAAACACCAAATTAGAAATACTGAAAACCAAAGGAAAAATTAATAAAATTGAAATTAAGAAAACTATTGAACTAATAAATAAAACTAATAGTTGATTTCACAAAAAAGTTAATAAAATTGATAAACCTTTGGTCAAATTGATTAATAAAAAGAAGAAAATCAAATTACCATTATCAAAAATGAAATGGGTACACTCACCTCCAATGAGGAAGAAAGTAAAACAATAATTGGAAATCTGCTTTGCCCAACTTTATGCCCATAAATTAGACAATCTAAAATGAGATGGATGAGTATTTTAAAAAAAATATAAATTGCCCAGATTAACAGAAGAGGAAGTCGAATACTTAAACAACCCTATTTCAGAAAAAGAAATTGAACAAGCCATCAATGAACTCCCTAGGAAAAAATCTCCACGGCCAGATGGATTTACAAGTGAATTCTATCAAACATTTAAAGAACAGTTAATTCCAATACTATATAGATTATTTGGGAAAATTGGGGAAGAAGGAGCCCTCCCAAATTCATTTTATGATATAAATATGGTTTTGATACATAAACCAGGAAGAGCCAAAACAGAGAAAGAAAATTATAGACCAATTTTTCTGATGAATATAGATGCAAAAATTTTAAATAAGATTTTAGCAAAAAGAATACAGCAACATATCACGAGAATAATACATTATGATCAGGTAGGATTCATAACAGGAATGCAAAGTTGGTTCTATATTAGGAAAACTATTAGCATTATCGACCATATCAACAATAAAACTAACAGAAACCACATAATTATCTCAATAGATGCAGAAAAAGCCTTTGACAAAATATAACACCCATTCCTACTGAAAACACTGGAGAGTATAGGAATAAAAGGAACCCTCCACAAAATAATAAGCAGTATCTACTGAAAACCTTCAGCAGGCATTATGTGCAATGGAGATAAGCTACAATGCATTTCCAATTAGATCAGGGGTGAAACAAGGATGGCTATTATCACTGCTATTATTCAATATGGTAATGGAAATGTTAGCTGTAGCAAATAGCCAAGATAAAGAAATTGAAGGAATTAGAATAGGCAAAGAAGAAACTAAGTTATCACTCTTTGCAGATGATATGATGATATACTTAGAGAATCCTAGAGATTCAAGTAAAACACTACTTGAAATAATAAACAACTTTGGCAAAGTTGCAGGTTACAAAATTAACCCACACAAATCTTCTTCATTTCTATATATTAGTAACAAAGCTCAACAGCAAGAGACAGAAAGAGAAATTTCATTTAAAGCTAGGGTAGACACTATAAAATATTTGGGAGTTTCCTTGCCAAAACAAACCCAGGGACTATATGAACACAATTACAAGACACTTTTCACACAAATAAAGTCTGATCTAAGTAAGTGGAAAAACATCAGTTGCTCATGGGTAGGCTGAGGCAATATAATAAAATGACAATTCTACCTAAATTAATTTACTTATTTAGTGCCATACCAATCAAACTATCAGATTAATTATTTTCCAGAGCTGGAAAAAATAATATCAAAATTCATCTGGAAGAACCAAAGGTCCAGAATATCAAGGGGACTAACGAAAAGAAATGCTAGGGAACATGGCCTAGAGCTACCAGATCTCAAATTGTATTATAAAGCAGCTATTATCAAAACCATTTGTACTGGCTAAGAAACAGCAGGGTAGACAAGTTGAATAGGCAAGGGACCCCAGCTTCTGGGATAAGAAGTCAGTGTTCGAGAAAAATTGCTGGGAAAACTGGATAACAGTGTGACGGAAACTAGGCATACACCAATGCATGACATGGTATACAAGAATAAAGTCCAAATGGGTACACGATCTACTTATAAAGATTGATAGTATGGACAAATTGGTGGAGCAAGGAATAGTGTATTTATCAGAGTTATGGAGAAGGGAAGAATTTCTGACTAAAGTGCAAGATGGATAATTTTGATTACATTAAACTGAAAAGTTTTTGCACAACCAAACTCAATGCAACCAAGATTCATAGGGATGCAGAAAACTGGGAAAGAATTTTTGCAGGTAGTGTCTGTGATAAAGGCCTCATTTCTAGACTATATAGAGAACTGAGTCAAATATACAAAAATACAAGTTATTTCCCAATTAATAAATGGTCAAAGGATATGAACAGGTAGTTTTCAGAGGAAGAAATCGAAGATATCTATAGTCATATGAAAAAATGCTCTAAATCAATATTGATTAAAGAGATGTAAATCAAAACAACTCTGAGGTATCACATCACACCTATCAGATGGGCAGACATGACAGAACAGGAAGATGATAAATGTTGGAGAGGATATGGGAGAGTTGGAACACTAATTCCTTGTTGGTGGAGCTGTGAGTTGATCCAATCATACTGGAGAGCCATTTGGACCTATGCTCAAAGGGCTACAAAAATATGCATACCCTTTGACCCAGCAATATCACATCTAGGACTGTAACCCCAAGAGATCATAAAAATGGGAAAGGGTCCCACATGTACAAAAATATTTATAGCAGCTCTCTTTGTGGTGGCCAAAAACTGGAAGGGGATGTCCATCAATTGGGGAAGGGCTAAATAAATCCTGGTGTGTAAATG
>CM053775.1:8543513-8590527 GCA_028658325.1 Potorous gilbertii
GAGAATGTGACAGAGAGAATAACAGAGAGTGAGGGAGGGGGAGAAAGAGAGGGAGAGAATGAATAAGAGAGTGAGAATGGGGGAAAGAGGGAGAGAGAACAAGACAGAAAGAAAAGGGTGAGAATGTGACAGAGAGAGAATAGCATGGTGAGGGAGAGAAAGAAAGAGAAGAGAGAGGACAAGAGAGGAGACCGAATGAAAGAGAGAAAGAAACAGAGAAAAGAGGGATGAAGAATGAGAGCAAGAGAAAGAGCAAAGAGGGAAAGAGAGAAATCAGTGCCCCATATTTACGTTCTTGCAAAACATAAATAATGTATTAAGAGAAGGCAGTTCTTTTTTCTCATTTATTCTATAACTTCGGAAGAAGCTGACTGTTTTTGATGACATTTATAACTCCACTAAAGGAGAGCAAGATAAGTTTAATTTGTGGTTCAGTTTGCCTCTCTGAAACAAGATGGCAAGTGATCAAAGTTTCTAAATGGACGCACCCTCAGTAATTTGAAAGGTATTTCAATGAAATTCAGTAATGAATGATAGTTTCTGAGATATGTGATTACACTGATCATTGTGTGTGGGTCACAATTATTTACGCTTAAGGCCAGGGACTTCAAAGTTTTTTGTTTGTACTCCAGTAAAAACTTAATAAATGTTTCTGAATTTGAATCAACTACTGCCTGAAGACACTTGACTTAGTTTACCAGTATAGTTCCATGGCATACTCAACTGCAGAATTAAAACTTCCAGAAAAACTCAACTAATTTATGTTACAGAAAACTCTGAATGACTTAAGCACTTACCAGGAATTGTGTGCTAAATGTGGGAGATACAAATGCAAAAAGGAGAGAGTTCTTGCCCTCAAGGAGCTTACAGTTTAGACAGTAGTGTCCAGGAAAGGGGGTCTGGGAAGTTCCAGGAAATAGTCAGTGCAAGAATACAGGCTTGTCAACAGACCCTGAGCAGAAGCAATGGGAGCATTCATGTTATGCCAGTTCCTAGAACCACAGAGGAGAGATTTGTTATGAAAAGGTAGGGTGCTGAGGAGCTTAAGCTCCTCCTGGGCATGCCCAGACCATGGTCTTTGGAAGTCCTGGTTGGAAGATAGATCTTTTTCCTTTCTTCACTCCTTCATTCCTTCCTCCTTCCCTCCCTCCTTCCTTCTTTCCAAGTTATTATCAACCAAAAAGCATGAGTGTTTTCTCAGTACCCAGACTGGGCTGGGTGTAAATGATACCTGGTCTCAGGGCAGTTGCAAAGTATTTGAGAATTCTAAGTTCCTTTAATTTAGGGATGGCTTATTTTAATTTTACTTTTGTACCCTTGGTGATTGGCACATAGTAGGCACTTCGTAAATGCTTGCTGGATAAGAATGATGTATGACTGATGACAGACTTCTCATTTTTCTCTTTTGTACCTGTGTATTTTGTACTGTTGTGATTTCACTGTTATAGGGCTTGTTGTTGAGCAAACTCCCCGTACCAAGGCAAAGCAACAACTACTATGCAAGGGTTGGTCTTAGAGAGTGACCTGGAGCACTGAAAGGTGAAGGGACTGGGGCAGGCTCACCTAGTCACTATGTGTTGGAGGCAGGACTTAACCTTTTGTGACTCATGCAAACAAAATGATGAGATTCAAGGAAGTGTTTCAGAGGAAAATGATCGCCTTCCCCAACCTCCTCAGCTCTGCCGTTGCTGCCACTGCCATTACTATCCCAAGGACACTCAGCACCATCACCCACTCTTCTTTCTCCCAAACCCTGAGAAGAGGCCAGGGGCTGGGGCATCTCAATGTCACTCCTGCCCAGTAGATAAAGCGTTGGACACAGAGTGGGCAGAGAGACTTTCAAAGCCTACCTCGAACACTCTGGGTAAGTCAGCATTCGTTAAGATCTGCACTATCTACTTCAAACAGTCATTGATAAGAAAGTACTCTGTAAACTGGAAAAATGCTATAGAAGCATTAGAACCCCTTCTTCCTCCTCCTCCAAACGCCCAATAAACTCTTCTTGTTGTCATCATTTAGTTGATTAATCATGGCTAGCTCTTTGTGATTCCATTGGGGGATTTCTTGGCAAAGATCCTAAAATGGTTTGCCATTTCCTTGTCCAGATCATTTTATAGATGAGGAAACTGAAGTAAACAGGGTGAAGTGACTTGCCCAGGGTTACACAGCTAGTAAATGACTGAGACTGGATTTGAACTCAGGTCTTCCTCAAGACTCCACGTCTAGAACTCTATCTACTGTGCCACCTAGCTGCCCCTCAGGAAACTCTTACTACTTGTTATTTTATGTGTCTGTACATCACTTAATTATTTGTCTGTACATATTTGTTTGCTTTTTGTCTTCCCCATTAGATTGTAAGCTCCCTGAGGGCAGAGACAGTCTTTTGCTTGTCTGTGCCTGGCACATAGTAGTCATTTAATAAATAGGTAGTAGCTGACTGACTAGTTTATAAGAACAACCTATTTACACCTGCCATCTCCCATTCTCTCATCTTCAACATCCTCAACCCTAACCTACCCCCACTCCCAACTCTACCCACCCCTGTTACTGTGCCTTCTGGAATTCCCATCACATAATGAACAAACTTTCCTTCATCCTGGATCTCCTCCTCTTATACTCCTTCCATCTACTTATTTATACTCACTGAGACCTGACTTTTGCTAAATAACACTGTGTCCTTTGAATAATGAAGTCTCCTAGTAAAAGGGAATAAGCTGAGGAGGACAGGAGAACAATGAGCCAGATGCTAAACTCTTTAAGAAAGGAAGGAGAACGACTGGAGACCAGTACACAAAAGCCACCACGATCTGAATAGGATAAAAAAATTTTAATTAAGTGAACTTCAAAGAAAGAGAAGTTGATGAGTGATGGCAGCTAAGGGAGAGATGAAAATATCATTGGAAAGCAAGGAATATTTTATGACTCTTCCTCCAGAAGGTTCAATGTCACTGAGAAGTGTGAGAGAAGATCCAGGTGGTGCTAGAGCAGGAGTTAACCTTTTCTTGGGTTACAAACCCCTTTTGGGACTCTGGGGGAGCCCACAGACCCCTGTTCAGAATAATATTTGGTGACTATATTCATAATGGAAGGAAATGTTAAGTTTTATTTACAGGTTAGTGAATATAAAGATGAAGTTTGTTTTTCCATTCAAGTTCACAGACCCCCTGAGATGTATCCACAGACCCCTTTGGGGTGGTATTCTTAGGGGGACTTCAAATTAAGAACAGCTGGGCTAGAAGGCGATGGTCACAAATTATAAAATGAAAGAAATGTATTCTTAAGGTTACAAATTTCATTTGTAATAACAAATGGTACTTTCTGTAGAACTCTGGGCAACAGAAAAAAATTTCAATTTTGTCATTACTGGCCAAAGACTAAACAGGGGAGAAAAAATTGAATTGGTGAACAAGGTCAGCAAAGTGACCCAATGGAAGGGAGAAATATAATAAGCAAGCTATGGAAAGCAGAGTAGTCCAAAAAACCCCAGCATTTGATTCGATCTCTTTAATACTATCCATCCAGCATGATCTAGAAACATATAGCAAGATACAGAAGGCTGCTCACTCATAAAAGAAGAGAGAGACTAAATTCTTTCTTTGGGCAGAAAAAAATGAGGGTACAGGACTGACATTTTGTCAAATTGTACAATATAAGGTGGAACAAAGGGTGTCCAGTAAGTAGAAGGTTGCAAAAATGTGGTTAAAGTAACACCTCTGATTGGGACTTAATGGTGGTAGGTAATAGTGTTCACAACATCATGGAATGATGTCAAAGAAAAGGAATCCAGCAACTTATGGAATCACTAAATAAATACACAGTCAAAAGTGAAGACTTGGTTTTTTTTAACCCAGCATTCTACAGAAGGCGGAGATCTTCTAGTTGGGAGAGTGGCTTTCTATGTCAAGTTCTGTGTGCAGTGTGAGTGTGCGTGTATGTGTGTTGCTTAATTGAAATTGGAGAAAGGATAGGGATAATGGAGACTTAGAAAACAAACAGATGGCAACGACGATAATAGACTATAAAGTTATGGCCGTGTAGAGAGTTTAGGAAAATGAAGGAATTATCCCAAAGAGATTCAAAGAGGGCATGTATAAGGATGTATAAAGTTCCAAAGGACATCAAGAAAGCAGATGTTCAATAGAAGAAAATATTCAAGGGGGAAATGGGGGTCACAGGAGCTTGGGAGAAATGACTAGAAACCACAGGATGAGCTAAGGGCAAAGAAGTAATTACTTTATATTCAGGAGTTGAAAATTGGTAATGCAAAAACAGAAAAACATTTGGCTCCCAGGGTAAGGCAATACAGAGTGCTATACACTGCAAAGTAAAATTAATCTCAAAGCAATTAAAGTTGAAGCTATAGGGAAGGAAAACCAGTTAGCTGCCAAGTTTGCGCCTAAGTTATCTTTTGGTCCCGGACAGGAAACTGTTTCCCATATCAAGGTAAAACCCCAAAGTGGAGGTTTCATAGTGAAAGCTACTCTTAACCACAGAATGGATATTTCAGCTAAGTTCCCAGGGGGCCATTAGAGGTTACAAAGTTAAGGGCAGTTCAGGCTCAAAGGTACATACTCTTTTCATTAAAAAAAAATTCAAATGACTAAAGAATACCAAGTCTGGAAGGAAGTCATTACTCAAACATTCTATTTTTTTTTTCTCTTTTAGTCATTCAATCCAAACGAACCAGATTGACACTAAGCCTTCTCTGAAGCACGTAGACCCCACCCTCCTTATTCAGAAGCTTAAGCCCCTACGATATGCCAGGCACTGTGCTAAGACAGGATACAAAGAAAGGCCCTCAAGAAGCTCAGTCTACTGGCCATTTTCTCTTCTTCTCAGTGCTTCCCCCTTGCTACCTAGTTTTGGCCCAGATACTCCCAGTCTGGCAACCCTATTTGATATTGCCAAAAAAAACTAAAAGATTAAAAATGACTTATAATTACATGTAAACACAGGTGGTTGGCTCAACATACTCACTCTCCCTGGGATATTTAAAAAAATGTAATTTGTAATCCAAAAGAATGGCATTCTATTGATGACATTTCCATGGAGGTTTTTTTGGCCAGAGACCCCTTCTTGAAAGATGACCTGGGGTGAGATAGCCATGACAAGAAGCTAGTGTTAAAATAATAATCACTACAAGAATAAATAATTTTATTCTTTCTTCCAATTTTTTACTGCAAGCTGCAAGACTGAAGGGGAACCTTACATTTTCTGTCGATAAACTGACATTGCAAAAAACTGAAAGTTAAAGCTAATCAGAAAAACCATTGTTGATGCTTCTGGTGAAATATGTCACATTTGATATTTCAAATATTTAATATTTTAAATAATCCTTGAAATATTTTCTGTGGCTCCTATTATCACTTCCCTATTCAATAAACTCCAGTGGCTCCCTATTACCTCCAGGATCAAACATAAACCACTCTTCTGGATTGTGAAAGTTCTTCATAGTCAGCCCCCCACCCCCTTCCAGGTGTCTTATGCGCAATTCCCCTCTCTATACTGTTTGATCCAGTGCACTGACCTCCTCCGTGTTCCACATCCAACATACTCCCCCTTTCAACACCAACCTTTTCCATTGCCTGTCTCCTACATCTCAAATGTTCTCTCTCCTCATCTCTGCTTCCTGGCTTCCCTAGCTTTTCTTTCTTCCTACGTACCTACAATCTCAGAAAAAAAGTCTCCACAGAGACAATTAGTAAATTCATTAGATGTCTGGGAGGTCAAAGAACTATTCCAGTTCATTCACTTAACAGATGAAGAAACTAAGGCCTGAAGGTGGCAAGAGATGTGCATAAAAACACACAGGATTTAGGATTCTTCTGGAAGGGGAAATTTGGAAGGACCAAAGATATCACTGAGTTTAACCTTTCCATTTTAGAGATGAGGAAATTGGTGAAAGAGGAATGAAGTAGTAGAACCAGCATGAATACAGAGGTTTCTTGACTCCTGGTCCACTTCCTCTTTTCCTACACTGAATCATGAACTAGTTATGCCATCATGTAAGGCAGCAGATGATTAAATACTAAAAGAGTAAAACAGAGAGTGCTACAGCAGTTCTGAAAGCTGGGAAGATAAATTTGGTGACATTTTGGGAGGGCCCTGGGTAGACATCTGATACGAAAATTGGATCAGGAAGGGGATTTCAGAAAGTATCAAGAATGTGAACAAAAGCTTAAGGTTAGAAATGAGTATGTGAGACTGGAGGACAGTGAGGAAAACCAACCTCAGCAGGGTGATGGCCATGGGTTGGTCAGCAGAGGAAACTGAGGTTGATTGGAAAGACTGAGATGAGATTAGGCCGAGTATCGAATGACAGGCTGAAGAGTCTGGACTCTATCTGGTAGCCAGTGTGGAGTCACTGGAATTTTCTAGTTAGAGAAGTGACAGTCTGACATGGCTATTTTAGGAAGACTAATCTAATAGCTTTGTATTGAAAGGCTTGTTGTAGGGAGACGAGAAGAGAGATCGGAAATTCTCATCTTCCATAACACCCTACTAATAAATCATGTCAGAACTACAATCATGCAGCATTTAAAAACCCCCACACCCAACTATACAAGCTGTGCTTCTCTTCCATGTAATGCAAACTGGTCTAATTTGGGAAATGGAGACCTTCTAGTCAGGGTCAAGCACAGGCCTTGTTCATCATGCATGGTAGCATGTTAATGCCCTATGAAAAACTCTATGCATTTGACACGCACTATATCTCAGGAACAGGGAGAAAGAGATTAAAGAGTTTTTGCCTCATAACAGTAATTTATTAACACAGCCAACTCTTACATCATATCATGGCTATGGCTGAAGTATATGGAAGAGCCAAGGTCCTACCAGTTAGAAAAAGTCATTTATTTTACCATAGACTATATCCTACTAAATTATTCCCAGATGAATATTTTAAAAGGTGGAAGCCACCAGTTTTTATAAAATAGATGCTAAGAAAGAATGTTTATTTAGCATGCTTTTAGATTCTTCTATTTTTTTCTGGTTTCAGTAATAACAAAATAAAACTCCTCTCTCGCTTACTAAGAAGTGGGGGAGAAGGAACAAGTGGTTCACCCTCTTAACCCCCAAAGAGTTGAAAGGGAGGTCACTAATTCTCTTTCACCAAGATTTAGGACTAATGCAACATTTTTGCACTATTAGATGGTCCCATATAATCTCATCAGTGAAATCTCAGAAAACCAACCTGATTTAATTTAAGGCTCTGAAGGGAAATTGCAGTCCAGAAAGAATTCCCAAAGACTATTTTTCATTAGCTGAAGAGTGACAGCCAGTGACTTTAACAGAAAGGGGAAGATGACGATTGCCTTCTCCCATCAGAAAGAGAGAAGTCTCGACTACCAAAGTGGAAGGAATGGATTAGCAATTCTTGAAAGCAGCCTCTCTACCTCTCAGGGCCCTTATGATACTTGAAAAACCTTTGCAATCCTACCTCGTTCAGAAGCTAAGATAACATTTCGACTGTATTCCAAAAAGCAAAGAAAAAGAATGGGGAGAATCTGTTCATTTCTGCAATGAACCTCCCATGATAAAAGCAGGGCAGATGTGGGAATTGATTCTCCACCCCATTTCCCAGAGTGGCTATTCTAAAGTTCTTCTCTCCTCCAGCCTCCCATATTTCCCCCTCCTTCCAACCTTTTAGCTAAGGACTTTGCTTATACTTTACTCAAAAAGGGGAAGCCATTACTCATGATTTTCTCCCCTTCTCTGCATCTTATCGTCTCTTAACATCATTCATTCCCCATTCTTTCCTTTGTTTCAGTCTCTGATACAAAGTGCTACCAAGGCCAGCACCTCTAAATGCCCCTTGAATCTCCCCCTCTCCCATCTTCTTCACCAGAATGACCCCACCAGAATCTTTCTCCATTTCACTCTAATCTTCACTCTTTCTTTATCTACTGCTTCTCCTTCTGCTTCTTACAAACATGTCCTAGTCTTTCCTATTTGTAAAGAAAAAGAAAAGTTTCACTAGACCCTACTCACCTTCTTTAGGTATCATCCTATAGCTCTCTTCCCTTTCTTAGTCAAACTTCTAAAAAAGCTGTCTACACTCAATACTTCTACTTCTTCCCCTCAGCTGTCTTTTCACCATCACCTGGACCACAGACCATGCCCCTGGAGAACATAATCCTTTCAAATCTGCAAGTCTTGCCCTGGAGCCCCCACTATCCTGATTTATGAGTGTCTCACACAGCCATTTATATGAGCTGGCTGCATTGAGACATGCTGGCCATCTTCTCACTTGCCACCATATTGTTATGTATGTGCACTCCTAGTTGCCCACCCTCCTGCCCCTCACTGACTCTAGTCTGGTACCAGTATAATCAAATTGATACTTCCATTGCTCCTGGAAAGGGATGCTAAGCTACTGACCTCTGTTTGACCTCTGTTCCAATTCCTCCTTTGCTACTATTTCTTTCTATATGTTGTCTCCTTCAATTAGAATGACAACTTCTTGAGGAAATGGATTGTCTTTGCTTTTCAATTTCTTTCCTGAGCACTTAGCCCAATGCTTGGCTTGGCTCAGTTTAATAAATTCTTTCATAGCCACTGATTTTCCTCTCACTCCCTCTTCAACCCTTTGCTGTCTGGCTCCCAAGTGAATGATCCTTCTCCACCTCTCAGTTGCCCACCCTCTCCCTACTGTATACTGCTCTTTTAGTTCTCCTACCCATGTGACCATTCTTCCCTCTCCTTTGCTTACTATCATCCATACCAGGACCTTATGCCCTAACTCTCTCTCCTGGGGCCCCTTCTTTTCTGTCTCTGCAGACTTTCAGTGACCTCATTAGTTCTCAGAGATTTCATTATCATTCTCTATGGATCTATTCAGTTTCCATGTCTTTCTTGAGGTTTGGGACCACATCATCATCTGCCATTTCAAGATGGAAATCCCAGAAACAGCTCAAATTCAACGTGCCCCAAACTGAACTCATTCCCTTTCCTCCCAAACCTATGCTTCTGCCAAACTTCCCTCTTTCAATTACCACCCTTCAAGTCTTCTGGGCATATGACATTGGTGGGATCCTTGATTTTGCACACTCGCTCATCCTATATATCCAAGCCGTCGTAAAGCCTTGTCCTTTCTAACTCTACAACATCTCTCCCATTTGTTCCCTTCTCTTTACCCATACAGCCCCAACATAGGTTCAGACCTTCACCCCCTCTTCCACAGACTATTGCAATAGATGTCTAACTAGTATCCTTGCCTTAAATACCCCTATTCCACCCTATTCTTCAAAGAGCTGCCAAAGTCTGATTACATCACTCCCTTACACAATAAACACTAGGGCCTTACTTTCTATCAACTCTGGAATCCAAGAAAAAAATCTTCTGTTTGGCATCTGAAGTCCATTAGGACTTCTTTCTAAATGAGGCCTTTCCTGCTCCTGTGGGCGGCTAGGGCCTGAGTGTCTCCTGATAGGCCTATTGTATACAGCTCGTCTTCTCTATGGTACTTTTTGTCTTTCTCTTGTTGGTTTTTTAGTTACATGATCCTGCTTTAAACTCTGCTTCTCATATGCTGACTCTTGGTATGAACTTAGATAAGCTATTTAATCTCTCTATACCTTGACTTCCCCATCTATTAACTGACTAATGACTCAGGGAACCTCTTAGGTACCATCTCTCTCAAAATCTATAATCTCATGATATCACTTCTCTCTCATCCTCACATCCAATCAATTACCAAGTCCAATTCAGGAATTACCTCTTCTATGGAAGGTCACCTCAAAGTAACAAGTTCATACTGTTCACAAATGTTTTCATATCATTGATCTGTATTTGGCCTTTGCCACTATCATACTTTTAGTAGCATGCTTATTTTGAAGGTGACCTGTTATATCCCTTCTCCTGACCCCCATGCCCAGGTCAATATGAATGTAAGATCTTTGAGAGCAAGGCCTGAGGACCCCACTCACCTAGCAGTGTGTCTGACATTTTAGAGTATTCCTATTCTCCCTGAGGCTGGCACTTCACTCCCCCAGGACAGTCAGTAATGCATCTGAGCTCTCTCATCTGGGATGATTATGTTCCATAATATGTGTGCTTCATACACATTTGCTGAATTTGAGTGAGGGCCCTGCACTTCCATCGCATCCACCCTCAAATATGCTGCAGGACAGGTGAAGTGGCTGTTCTAACTTGGGATCTCAGCACTCACTTGCACTGCTTCTATCTCTTGGTACAGCTTTCATTTCTCCATCTCCCCTCTGTGAAAATAGAACTAGAAGTATCTGACTGCATCTCTGATGCTCACTTTCAATGAAATTAAGGACTAAAACGTTTCAATGCCATTGGTTTCTTCTGCAATCCAGTGCATTTTATTCTATGCATTTAAAAACATGATTCTGTGGAGGAGCCCCAGGCTTCACCAACCTGACTGGCAAAGGGGTCCCAGCACAGAAAAGAAGTCCTGCTTAAGTTATACAGGACTAAACAGAGCTATCTGCAACTCATTCTTTCCCTTCAGTACTCATTAATGAATCTGTCAAGGTTTTATAGATTAGCTAAGATACCTAAGTATATTAGAGATAGAAAATAACATGTTGGTTTTTCCAAAGCTTTGATATATGCAATATTTCAATGAGAATTGGACTGACCAATCCACTCATTTGACAATTTTTCAGTGAAAAATCCTGTCCTACATGGGGAAAAATCAAATTTCTTCTTTTTTCCTGTTGTGGGCACGTAGACTAATGATCATTTTTTCAATATTACCCAGAATGTCTATATACTTGTTAGATTTCTCACTCCTTATTAACTGCAATTTTATGATGCTATATTAGAGTTTATAAGATTTAGAAAAACAAACTAACTAATTTCAACTCAACATCTAATTACATTCTTCACGCTCTGCTTGCATGACTTTTATTACTGTCAGAGAATGATTTTTTTCCCTTTTGATAAAAGACGAAGGAACCTTTTACAATTAAAATCCAATTTTTTTCTCCCATCAGTTCTGATATTACCCAAATACACTGGTAAATAAAATTATTATAATAAACATGGAGTCAGTGACCAGTGAAGCCAATTCTGAGCATGCCAGGAACACGGTCAGTAATAAAGAGCTTCAGAGTTATATTTTATATAAAATTGAACTTTTAAGCAACCTGAATAATTCAAGAGTTGCTCAAATGGCCAAAACAATTTATACAACAACCCTGATTAACACGAGCTGTCTAACTAGTGGCAAAGACTGACAAGGGCAAGGACAAAGATATTCAAGAGTCTTAACCTAGAATAAAGCTGAAGAAAACAGTTCACATTCTCCCCCTTTCCCCTCAAAATCATTTAAATAAAGAAGAAACTGAGTAACTGAAGATCATATTATGTCTAGGGACAGTTGAACTTGTGGGGAATATAGCTTTTGCACTGAATGAAGGCTTGATATTTCACTGAATACACTCTAACGAGATAAGAAGTATCTTTGAGCTTACAGACCAAGAGGCTCTAACTCTTTTTCTACCACAGATCTCTTTGGCAAGCTAGTGAAGTGTAGGAACTCTTTCAGAAAAAGGATTTGAAATACAGTAAATTCAAAAGGAAACGAATTATATTCAAGTAGAATTACCAACCCAATTTAAAAGAGATTCATGGACCCCAGGTTAAAACCTCCTGCCACTGACTCTTCTTCCCTCCATATGTTTAGGGAAGACCCCAGTTGATCATAATCATTTTTCTCAGAATTTTCGCTCAATCATTTTGTGACTTTGTCTCTTTTGGATCTCATCAGAACTGATCCCTCAATGCAGTGGAAGCCACAACAGCAACAGCACCACACCTCCCTCTCTGGGCTAGTTGTTCTTCTCATGCAGCACATGAGACCTGGGATGTGAGAGGCCAATTATGGTGGTTTCACTGCCACTGAGAGGGAATGCGGTTTGTAAGAGAAACCTCAACAGATCTCACTTTTTTTTTTCACATGTCCAAAGTCTGTCTAGTTCTCTCCTTAAATGATTTTGGGATGATCTGGCTTTACTGAGCCTCTCTCCAGTCAATCTACTGATAAGGCCTTCTGTAAATTCATTTTTTCCCCACTGCTCCTTAGTGTTTTATGAGCCAAAGATGCTTATAATCTTCGGTCATCCTCCTCCATAATGTTTTATAAATGAGGTCATATTATAAACTAGTGTTGTCCTTGGCTACCATTTTTCTCCACTTGGGCAAAAAGATCAATTATTATAGTACTTTTCAACGATGCCAAACTTCTCTCAGAAACAAAATTTCATCTTTAACGAAAGCAAAAACCAAAAATTGTTTGGTGATGAGATATGGCTGCTCATTAATCAATTAACCAGACAAATAAACACTAAGAACATATTAGATACCTAGTATGTGCCAAATATCATGCTAGGCACTAGGGTTACAACAGCATGCATGGAATGATCTCCGCCCTCATTCTCGAGTGGGAGACAGCATGTGTGCATATATATGTATGTATGTGTATATATGTAAACGCACATATATGCACGTATGTGTATACACACATACATGTGTGTGCATATATGTGTTTATATGTATGTGTGTATATATGTACATACATACACCTGACCGTATGGCTATAAAGACACACACACAATAAATGTGAGAGAATTTGGAGAAGGGAGGAGGTAACAGCTGGAGGGAAAAACGGGAAAGGAAGCATTTCAGCAAGGTTTTGAAGGAAATGTGGGATTATACAAGACAGTGGTGAGGAGGGAGGGCATTCTAGGCATATGAGAAAGCCTGTGCAAAAAGCACAGAGAAGGGAGACAGAACAGTGGGTGTGAATAATGCCAAGAAGGCCAGTGTGACTTGACTACTGAGTATGTGCAGGGAAATATAGGGGCAGCTAGATAGTGCAGTGGATAGATCATCACTGCAGGAGTCAGGAGGACCTGAATTCAGATCTCACCTCAGACACTTGACACTCACTAGCTGTGTGACCTTGGGCAAATCATTTAACCCCAGTTGCCTCATCCTGGGTCATCTCCAGTCATCCTGATGGCTATCTGGTCACTGGATTCACAGGGCTCTGGAGGAGAAGTGAGGCTGGTGACCTGCACAGCCCTCCCTCACTCAAAACAAAGTCAAGTGCAAGTCATGTCATCATTTCTCCAATGGCACCGTCTTTCTTGGCAATGAAGGATGAACACATACACACATGTGCAGAGAAGTGTGCAATATATAATGAATCTAGGAAGGTATGTAAAGGGCTTAAATGCCAAGCAGAGGACTCTGTTTTTAATACTCAAAGGTACTGGAGTTTTTTGAGCAGAAGAGTGCCATGGTCAGACTTGTACTTTAATAATATTACTTTGGTATCTATATGGTGGATTGATTAGACAGGAAAAGAGATAATTATGCCAACAGTGTCAGTGAGAAGCGATGAGGATCCAACCTGAGATGGTGGCCTGGTGGGGATAGAAAAGGGGATAGAAGCTATGGAGATAGAAGAGAAAGGGGCGGAATGAGAGCGAGGGAGGGAATATGGATGGCTCTGAGCTTGCAAACATGAGTGTTGACAGAACAGCGGAGCTCTTGGTGGAAAGAGAGAAATTTGGAAGACGAGTACGTTTGGGAGAAAAATAATGAGCTCTATTTGGGACATGCTGACTTTGAGATGTCTAAAGGGCATTGGATTCAAAATGCTGAACAGGCAATTAGTGATGGGGATGGACACCTAACTTACCTACTGGTCTTGAGATTGTGCCCTCCAAGCCTCAACTGGTTCCAATACAAAAGGAATGAGGCACTCTACATCATTGGAGTCTCTTTTACATACACCATTTTATGATGCGCTTATCTAGTCTTAATCTTCTGTGGGCTTTGTAAAATGAATTCAATGAGATTCAGTTATATTGTGGGCTTTGTAGTAAAAAGAGCCTTAGATTTGCATGTAGAGGAGCTGGACCCAAATTCTCGTTTTGCTTCTTACTGGTTGGGTTACCTTGGACAAGTTATCTCTCCCAGACTCAGTTTCCTCATCTGAAAAATGAAGAAGTTGGCTGGCATCATTTCTAAAGCCTTTTCCAGCTTTAAATCTACGCTCCTTCTCTATTGTAATGAGTACAAATGATCAGCGGTCCAAATAAAATGTTGCATGGATATCAAGTACAAGCAGTAAGACTCTGTAATGCCAGTCTAGAGCAGATGAATCAAAGTACAACAAAATTCTGTATTTTTAGAAAATGTGATAAAAATAGTATTTCAAATTCTATTGCCAGCAGAAACACACAGTTCACCAAAACTCACACAATTCACTTGGCATACATCTGTGCTTGGTCTATCTTGGCTCTCCCATTTTCTACAGGGTTCTTCCTAGTCCTTACTGACAACAACCCTTCCCCTTTCCCTCTGAGTAACTTCTCTCCCTTCTTTGTGATAGCTTCTTGGGGGCTGGGCTCTGGATTCTGAGGGACAGGTTTGGCAGAAACCCAAGCCAACCTCCTTTGCAGAGGACGCTATAGTCTCCTGGTCTCCTCTCTCGTTGGCCTTCCTCTTGGGCATGGTAGTGACAGGAAGGTAAAGTGAACACGTGCATCCTGGGACTCTTTCTGAGTAGAGTCAATCCTATTCTCACATCTTTTCCTCAAACTAAAAATTTCTTTAAGAAAAAACCAAAACACAAAGCCATAGTCCTGTCCAATGTGCCAGTGTGTCAGCAGACATTCTGAACCTTCACCTGTACCTAGAGATATGGCAAGAGAAGCCAAGATGTGAGGGGAGCAAGTGCTGAGGATGTGGGTATATGTAAACGTTTGCGTTTGCAAGAGAAAGTCTGAATCCACAAACTGTTTCTAGATAGAAATGAGCCAAGAGACAGAAAACACATCGGCCTCCAGTGGCTCATCTAATTGTGTGACTACAAAGTGAGAAACTGAAAATGATGACATCATTCCTTTCCAACAGAAACTTAATTGCTGAAGCAGTTCTCACCAGCTTATTTATAAATCAGATGGTTTACAAATACATTAGATCACCCGACAGGAAGTAATACATCAGAGGCAAGGCTGTACTCCAAAAGAAAAGGGGGGTGGGGTGCAGAGAGAAGCAATACCATGAACAATTCAGGGGCAAAAGGAGAAGTTTGTGCTGAGATATTAAATGGAAGCAGTTTACTGAAATTAACTAGTTTCAAGATTGTCTTTCATCAAAAGAAATGAGGATGCTGCCTACAAAGGGCTTACATCTTGAGAACTAAGCCCTGGTGTTTCTGAAAGAGGGTTTACATTCTTCCGATTAGCAAAGGTGCAGCAACATCCAATTCGGAAGGGGAAAAACAAGTTTCTCCTTCACAAACAATGGCCGGAAAAGCATCTAGTCTTAGCCATTTCAAAGGGAAAGAAACAAAATCTGAATCCAGAAGGAAGGCCTCTTTTAAAATGTCAAGACTATAATTATTAACACTAGGCTCTAGCTCCAAGAACACTTGGAAGCTGTTTTCCCTTCACAAATGGAAGGGAATACAGCCTTCTTTGGTCTCCAGGAATCATGCCTTCTATGAGGAAGGTGCCATTGGGAAGTTAAGGGTCTACTGGTGATTTCTCAGTCTGTCATCAGAAAGGCTTAGGGTCAAATGGGGCCTCAGATATTTACAAACTGTATGATCCTGAACAAGTCATTTAACCTGTCTGCCTCAGCTTCCTCAACTGTAAAATGGGAATTATAATAACAGGGCTGCTGGGAAGATTGAATGAGTTAGCGGTAGTTCATTAATAAATATGTTCTTTCCCCTCCTCCCCCAATTTGCTAACCTGCTACATACTTAAAAGGTTAAGTTCCCAATAGAAAGGTTTATCCAGTGCATGCGATGCTCTAAAATGAGGGGCAGGGGAAAGAGGGATTTGGGGGATATGTAAGGAAAAGCTAGAAATGGTAGTGGGAGATACGGGAGGGGTGCTATTGGGGGGCCCAACACTCATTATTCGTGCGAAATGAGCCCTACCCAACAGGCCTCACCTCAGTGGGGCTCCTTACCAGGGCACAGTCCTGTAGGGCTGGAGGAGATGAGGGCACACTTCAAAGTTGGAACCAGATAACCCTGAGCTCACATTCCCCATTTTGCCTCCAAATCTAATCCAGGAGTTTATTATGGGGGCTTGTCCAGCCAAGGAGTGGCCTACCTTGGCGGGGGTGGGAGTGGGGGGGGGCAGCTGCCAACTACCAAGGGGTGGGGCCGAGCAGGTGCTCGTTAGGCCTGCTGGCTACAGTGGATTCACAACCAGGATTCCTCAAGCAAGCAGACCTGTATTGGAAAAAATCTTAGCGAGTACACAGGGGAGGCCGTTTCTTATACCATATTGAAGTTCCAGAGAACAAGTCCAGTTAAAGCATCTGTCCTGAGACAGACGCTTTTCATTTTCAATTGTTTTCAAATAAAAAGAGAGAAATCCACCTTTCAAACTGGATTGTTTAAATGCACCTACAGCTACTGACATCTAGCAGAGGCTAAGCAAGCTCTCCCCACTGGTGCATTTCAAAAAAGCTTCAATTGGCCAAAAGAAAAGACTGCAAAGAGTTTGTGAACCAAAGGGGACCAGAGGGAACACATTTTCCTCTCACACAAGTACTGTTGGAGGAAATCAGACAAGGCCAGGCAGCACTACAAGCCTTCCGTTCACAGCTTGGGGTAAGAAAAACATGAAATTTGACTGGAAAGCCCTTCAAGATATCAGTATTGCATTTCATAAAATAATAATGGATTAAGGAGACTAAGGGGCTGTAATAAGTAGACAGGAAGCCCCCTGAGGGCAATGACTGGGTCATTTTTCACTACAGTGCCTCAGCAACTAGCAGAGTGCTTGGAAAACAGCAGGTGCTTAATACATGTTTGCTGAATGGAAGGAAAAAAAAAAGACAGGGAGTCCACACCATGAAAATTAGATCCTCAAAAACACAAGAAAAACCAAACATTTACTGCTTTCAAACAATTTTCCAATTTCTAATGTACCCTAAATGGATGGGATTTGTTTTGCAGTATCTCAGGCTCATTCATATGAAAGAGACTTCCTGGGATCCCTTGGGCTACCCCTGTGCTGTAGAGAAGATACAGTGCTGGATTAGGAGGCAGAAGAGTAGGGCACAAATACTACCTCAGAAATTTCAAAATTGGGTGACTCTGGGCAAGTCCATTAATTTCTCTCACCCTCAGTGCCCTTGTCTATAAAATGGGGATAAAGATACTTGTGTTCTCCAGTTCACTGTAGCATTATGTACATTCTTATCACATTGAGGCTGGTGTACCCTGGAGCATTATGTACATTCTTATCACACTGAGGTTGGTGTACACTGGCTTCAGACTAAGAAGACCTGATGTGAACCTCTGCTTTGCCACTGCCTGGGGTATAATGATACACATTAGACCATCTCCTCCAGCCAGCCAAAGGACTGGATGAGTTAATGCACGTCTAACAGCTTCTAAAAGTGAAAGGGCCACAAAGCCTCCCCACAGTTACTATTATGACTCTGATTCCCAAGTCAATGCTGAGGCAATGTTTTTTTGGAACCCATAGATCTGAGGGCATCCCAAGAACATCGCTGGAGAATTCAGTCTAATGTACTCCAAATACAAAGGACCTGATCACATTGGGGGGCTCTTGAAGGCACTCACAGCAACAGATTGTCTTGTTTTATTTCAAAAATGGAGATTCCAAGTGGATCCTGATACTAATTTCGCGCCCCAGTCCTTTTGAATAAGAGCATATATGGTTTAATGGGAATAATCCCCTCTTCAGGGGTGCTGTGAGGATCCCATGAGGTTCTAGTCACGTCAGTTAATATTCTTATGAGCTGCCACCAGTGGAAGCACCCTCCTCTAGCCCTTGGCTACCCAGAAACCATCTGGGCTGCCTGATGGTTCACAGAGTAAATGCTTATTAAATGTTATTTTTTAATTCACTCAGTCATTTGTCCATTGTTATTAGCAGTGAAAGAGAGAAGGGGAAAGTGGCAAAAGGCCTAGCCCTGAAGTAAGGAAGTAAGTCACACCCTAGCTCAATGATCCCACGCAAGTCCCAGTATAGCCTTTGACACTATAAGTTAGAGATGACATGGATGCAGGTCTCCATCAGTGTAGGGAGCATTCATGTTGGGAGTTCACCACTGAAATCTCAGGTCCAGATTAAAGTTACTAAATTTCATTATCTAAAGGATAAGCCATGCCAATGATTTTCGAACTACTCTGATGAAGCAGAGGAAGTTTTTGTTTAAGATGGTCAGTAGTCAGCAAGCATTTATTATGTGCTTACTATGTGCCACGCATATTCGAATTTGAGGTCACACTTTTCACTGGCAGAAGAATAAATTTCCAACTGAGTTCTTCAACTAAGCCAGTTTGTCCCATGTAATACTTCCTTCTCATTAAACATATGCCAACATGTTTGCTTGTGGGGGGACTGGATGAAAATGGGGAACATCAAGGAGGAAAATAAATGCTCCTTGAGAGAGTGCAAGCACCTCAATCCATAGTTCTGGGAACCACTCCTCCTCACTCCCAAAGATGTGAAGTCACCGAGATCATTAACAAGGATAACAATAACTATAACAGCAAACATTTCTACAGTACCTACTGTGTGCCGGGCACTTTACAAATATCATCATATCTGATCCTCACAACAACCCTGGGAGGCATGTGCTAGATGAGGAAACTGAGGCAAACAGGGTTTGGTGACTTCCCCAGGGTCACATAGCAAGTAGGTGTCCAAGGCCAAATATGAACTCGGGCGGGGGAAGTCCTTCTGACTCCAGGTCCAGCGCTCTGTCCATAAATGCCCCCTGACTGAATCAAGCAGGCTTGCTAGTTGACAGAACCTAGAGCAAACTGTGTAGTTTTGTCCTGTGCACCCAGTGGACATTCAGAAAATATTCTGGGAGAAAAAGTGCAAAGTGAGTTTGTCTTTAACAGTATACACAAACCTTTAGGAGAGGAGATCCTTGATTCCATTCTAGCAGCCCAGGAGACCCCAGGATTTAATGGGGGAACAAACAACTTCCCAATTCAAAAAACCAAGTCATTACAGACTGTTGGGTAAAAGTACAGTTTGTTGCTACTGCAAATGTGTTCACTGTAATTACTGCCATGAATTTAAATGGATTAGACTGAGGCTATACTGGAGCTAAGTTCATTGCAATATCGATGCATGGAGATGTTCTTCATCTTACACTTTTCTGCAACTGGAATGTGAATTCTGAAACATGAAAACAAAGCAAGGCCTCTTCTGGGGCTAGTTCTGTTTGCACATGTGGTGTCCATGACATCCACACTTTAACTTGATTGTGTGGAATAAGGACATGCCAAAGCAGTGAGTGCTCTGAGAAGATACCTTGGTGACTGCCATATTGACTTAGCTCCTTCCTGAGGACTGGGAGAATGTGTGTTCTTATCCCAGAGCCAATTCTAGGCCAGGCCCAACATGGGGGTGGTGCTGAGGCCTCCCAGAGCCAGAGAGAGAAGCCATGGGCTCAGGCATTCCCAGCTAAAGGGAGGACTTCTGATTCTAGCTATCTATGAGCATTTGAATACCTGTGTGCATTTGAAAAATCTAGAATTGATTCCCTATCTTGGGTACATGAGCGCACACACGCGTGCACACACACACACACACACACACACACACACACATTTGCATGCTATTCTAAAGAACATTCACTGTGGGTTTCAAAAAAGCCCTTTCCTGCTGAGGCATGGTATAGGACAGAAAGCTTAGGGCTTGTGTAGGAAGTGACTGAGACCATAAACATAATTATTTTATTATGTTTGAAATTGAAAAACAAGCCACCCACCCTAGCTAGACATTTTCTAACAAGGTACAGTAAAACCTTGATTAACTAAAACCCTCAGCCTCCTTTTTTTCCTACACAATTGAAAAAAAGGGCAAGTGACAAAGAAACAAACAAATATTACAGATTTTTTTAAAGTATGTTTCAGAACATGGGGAATAAGAGCTAAAGATGATCAGAACAAGAAGAGACTTTCTGGATCAACAGTATGGTCAGTTAGTCAACTGGGCAGTGCAGCCTGTGCACCTGAGCCTCAGCTTACTACCTATAAAATGGGGCTAATAAGAGCATTGCCATCTCAAAGTTGTTGCTAGGAGCTCTGCAAAGCTTACCACACGATATAAATGGTACCTAGGGTTCCTGTTACTCAGTACCATTACTTACTACTCTGACTACTAATAACAATCAAGCACCTTTAAAGCACTTACTATGGGAAGCGTCAGGAACGCAAGGACAGGCAGAAACCTCAGGCCTGCTCTGAAGGAACTCATGGAAATAACGAGGTCTACGCAAGACAGATCCAGGTGACCTCCAAGGGGAAGGGATTGGCGCTATAGGGACGAGCAAAGGCCTCAGAAGAAACAAGGAAGCTGAGTCTTGAAGAAAGCTAGAGACACTAAGAGGCAGAAGGAAGGGGAAAGGACGTTCCAAGCCTGGACGCTAGCCAGGGCAATGGAGTCAGGCAACAGGACGATCATTCAGGGAAGAGAAAGGAAGCCAGAGCAGCTAATGGTAAAAGGCCTAGAGGGGAAGAAGGGATGAGAACGCTGGAAAGACAGGACAAAGCCAAGCTATGAAGAGTTCTAAATGCCCAAAGGCTAACTCTATCTATCTATCTCCCCCTTTCTCTTTCTGTCTATTTTTTATGTATCTATGTGCCGCTATATCTCACTGAAAACGAGAGTGATGTATTTATACCTCCGCTTTGGAAAACTTAACTTGGCAGGCGAATGGAGAATGGATTGCAGTGGGCAATGACTTGAGACAAAGAGACCAGTTAGAAGACTGCTGGAATAGCCTTTCAGGTGAAAAATGATGAGGGTCTGGAGTAGGTTTGGGGTTGTAGCATAGGGTCGAGGAGTCCCACACAAGAGATATAGTGAAGGTAGAAACGACAAAATTTGGCAAGCACGTTGACGTGTGGGCTGAATGAGAAGGAGGGGTTGAGAATGACACCAAGGTTAGGAACCTTGTGATGAAGTGGTGCTCTTGAGAGTAATGAGAAAGTTGGGAAGTGGGGAAGGTTTGGAGAAAAAATGATGAGTTCTAAGTTTGAAATAATAATAACAGCTAGTATTGAGTTGAGCCACACACCACACTAAGTGCTTTACAAAACTTGTCTCATTTGATTCCAACAACAACCCTATGAGATAAGTGCTATTATTGCCCCACTTTACAAATGAGGAAACTGGCGCACAGGTTAAGAGACTAACAGGTTATGGTCACTCAGCTAGTAAGTGTCTGAAGTTTTATTTGAACTCAAGTCTTCCTGACTCTAAACTCAAGGCTCTATCTATCCACTGGACAACCTAGCTGCCTAGATGGAATATCTATCCAACTGGAGCTCAGGAAAGAGACTGCGTTTAGATGTAGAGATCTGGGAATCATCTTCATAGAGATGACAGCTGAACTCATGGAAGCTAATGGAGTCACCAAGAGAGAGAACATAGAGGAAGAAGAAAAGAGGGTCCAGACAAAGCCATGGGGAACACCCAGAGGTAGTGCATGTGACATGGATTAAGATTGTTCCCAATGGGAACAAATGACATGTCAGGCAGGGAGGCCAGGAGAGAGTGGTGCCACAAAAACCTGGAGAAAGAGAGGGTCCAGAAGGATACAGGTGACTGACAGTGTCAAAGGCTGCAGAGACGTCAAGGAGGAGGAGGATGGAGAAACAGCCATGAGGTTTGGTAAAGGGATCACAGGTAACTTTGGAGAAGGCAGGTTCAGCTGAATGGGAGATTGAAAGCCAGATTACAGAGAGTGTAGACGCAAAGCAAAGAAGATGAGGTGGAGGCACCAAGTGTAGACTACTAAGGAATTTAGCCATGAAGGGAAAGGGATATAGAATGATGGTTAGCGTGGATGGTCAGATCAAGTGAGATTTTTTTAAGAATGTGGGAAATGTGAGAATGTTTGTAAGCCACAGGGAAGGAACCAGCAGATAGGGAAAGAATGAAGGTAAGATAGGAGAGGAGAGCAGGGGCAATTTGCCAGAGAAATTAGGAGGAGAACTGCTAAAAGGTATCTGTAGAGGGCTTGGCCTTGGCAAGGAGAAGGGCCACCTCTTCATGTGAGGCACAGGTGAAAAACGAGATAGTGGTGGATGCTGACAAATCTTGTGTTTCAAAATTTTGTGCTCCTGTTACACCTCCAGGTGGTATTGCCTGTTAAGGCCTTGCCTGCCAAGGGCAAGCTGGGGAAGGGCCTATTAAGCTGCAGAGGGGTGAGGGTGAGGACAGAGGAGAGAGGAATAGATTGCATCTGCTATCGGAGGACAAGACTGGCTAGGACACCTTTTGGAAGGTGGACACCCAGCGACAAATTGATTTTGATCCCTCTGCATTCCCCCCCCTTTTCATTTCTAATTCCTGACTTTCCTGAGGACTTCCTTCAAGTCTCAGCTAAAATGCTGCTTTGCACAGGAAGCTTTTCCCATCCATTCCTCCCTCCAACCAGTGCCTTCCCGCTGAGATCAATTTATGCTATTGGCTCTCCCTTTAGAATGTAAGCTCGTCAAGGGGAAAGACCTAGTTTTTGCCTTTTTTGTTATTGCCAGTACTTCTTAGTACAGTGACTGGTACACAGTAGGTGCTTAACAAATGCTTTTTGACTAAGAAAAAGAAAAGCAATCCTCAGTACAGTGTGATTCCCTTGTGCTTCCACAGAGACAGTAATGAAATCAAGTCAAAGAGTATAGCATGTACCAAAAGTCTAAGTTTGGAGACCATTTATAAATACTGACTTAACTGTTAAGGTATTTTTTCAGGTGTCATTGTTGTCTAATTTCCAGGGGGGTCATACATGACTGGAGAGAGTGGAACAAATCCAAACTGATCTCGGCACAATGAGCACAGGTAGGTAATACGCACAAGTTGTAGCCAAATGGAAGGAGGGTTGAGAAGTGAGGGACAACATGGTGGTGTTGCAAAAAGAACCCTGAGTGTGGAATCAGGGCACCTGGGTTCAAGTGTTCCCTCCGATAATTAGTAGTCACGGCTCTGAAACTGTCCCAGCCACTGAATACCCAAGGACAGCTTCCAGGACAATTGGAAGGAAAGGCTTTACAGGTCTTAAAATAGCTGAGCAACTGGCATTCCTACTATGCCTCTGGTTCATGGACTTCTCTTGAAAACGAGGAGAAAGGGGCTGGATTCAACATATAATCTCAGGTAAAGAGAAAGAAACATTATTTCATGAGACAGCTGGCCATGTCACTTTGTACTTTGAGTTCATGATGAGGGGGAGGAGAAAGACTACCATGAAGATGAATCCACACATCACAGTGGAAGAACTCAATGAGACCCTGCAAATGAAATCATAGTAGAATTGCATACTCAGTGTAAAGGTTAGAGAATATGACTAAGGATCATGAAATGAAAGAGGCCAAAGGCTTGTCCACCAAGAAGCTTCATGACTGTAAATCAGAAACTTTTTCTTCAGGAAAAAAAGTCAGAAAGCACTGGACACAGCAAAGACCTAACATCAATGCACAAAACATCAGTACTGATTATACTCTTGAGGAGAAACAGTGTTACCTGGTGGGAGGAGACAGTCCAGTCTCAGGGTTTGGAAGAACCTGGTTTCCAATTTCACTTGGAACGCAAAACAGCTCTGGGTGCCTAGACAAGTCACATCTTTTAAGGTCTCAGGCAACTCTCCAAGATTTTCAGATGTAGCACTGATGAAGGGAGTTTGCTCAGCAAGAGATCCCAAAAGCAATAACTAAAGCACAGACAAAGAGGGAGGAAATAACTAGTGACTAATGTGGTTGTTAGTACATAATCAGCCATTTGTGTGTAACCAGATGATCAGCTTGTTAGAACAAAAGTCAAAAGCAACATTAAATTAGGAAGAAAAGACAAAGATTGGAAGACCTTGCTTAAACCAGCTATAAGAAAAAGAGCGGGGAGGAAATAGCTTCATGGTTTTGGGCTACATCCATTTTTAGAGATGCGTACCCAGTAAAAAGCAGTTACCATAAGAGGAAGCTGAAAAGGCCCCCAGATCACTTGAGCCAGCAAACTTCTCATCAACCAGAGAGACATAATGCCTAAAAGGAAGACCCACTTTGAACTCTGCTATGAAACCACTGGTATGTTCAAATACACTAGGCCAAATGACAGAAGGTATAGAATTGCCTTCCCTAACAGAGAAAAGCAGTTAAGAAGAAAAATAAGGCAACCAAAAGACTGACATCAAACTTAGACAAGTCAGAACATCCCAAGACCATTTGGAGATAAGCCTGAAAGGCAGACAACAAACAGAGAAGAAAGGGAACAACTCTGCAAACATTTTCAATGACCTGTTGTAATCGGTATAGAGACTAGATGCTACTCTCCTAATTCCTAAGGTGAGGAAATGGCAATAGTGCTAAAGATGAAGACAGGAAAAACATCTAGACCCAAACATGTAAAAAAACATTCTAGGCTCTAAGTAATGCATTTGTAAAAGGATTCAGAAAATGATTTGTTCATGATCTCTTAACAAAGGAAAGATTCCAAACCAAGGGGAGAGCCCATGGGTACATGACTCTAATCAAGAAGACAGAAGCACTTTTAATCTCCCAAGTCCTCTTTCTCATCTATGTGGAATCATTTCTATATCAGCTCTTTGGTGAAATCTTGAGAAGTAAAGAGGGAGCCTTTCTGCAGCTTAAGATGTTTTCACGGACACACACAGCATTGAAAGGTATAGAAAACATGTGATCCCTGCTGCATTCTAGTGTTTGTTGATTCCCCAGAAAGAAAGACAGTCAGAGTTTTCCTTCAACGTGGTGCCTCCCACACAGGTTAAAAAAACTTCAAAATTATGTGAGATGCAACCATGGAGATAACCATTCAACGATCTGCTGAGATCAACATACTAATCAGGCAAAACTGAGGGAATGTATACATCGAAGGTATGTGCCTGTGGACACAGAGGTGGACCGACATATATCTCAGATGGAAAAAGGACTGAGGCTCCAGTTCCCCAGATGTCAGTATTCACCTTTTTGGCACATTTTCTGAGCCCAGTCAATCTGTCAGTACTTATTAAGGACTTACTATGTGCTAGACAGTAGGGATACAAGTCCAAAGAATGAAAGAATCCTAATTCACAAGGAAGTCATTAAATAAATGGCAGATGGGGGAGGGAGGGCACAAGGCGGCTGGGAGGATCTGGAAAGGCTTCATGCAGGAAATGATGACTGAGCTACTATATCTTAAAGAATGAGAGGGGACTCTGTGAGATGAAGGTAACATTCTATTAATTTCTGGGGAACAGGCAGTGAAAAGGTATAGAGATGGGAAATGGAGGGTCTTGAGTGAGGAACAATGAGAAGGCCAGTTTGGCTGGATGGTAGCACATGGAAGGAAAAGCAGCATCTGCTAAACCTAAAAAGAGGTTGGAACTAGGCTGTGTAGGGTTTTTAAAGCTCAACAGATAATTTATCCTGGACAACAGGAAACCCCTGGAGTTTATTTTGGGGATGAAATTCAGTATTCACTTAATGACCACTACTTTGGCAGCATGTGTAGGATGAAGTGGAGAGGAGAGACTGGAAACAGAGACACTAGTCAAGAAGCTGTTGTACTTCTGCAGGAGAGGGCTGATGAGGCCTGTGCTAAGGCAGGAGCTGTGCAAATAAAGAGAGGGGTTAAGATGGGATTCAGGAAGTTAGGAAGCTCATTTGGACAACCACAAGAATGCTGACACAGATATCTCAGATTCCATGTCCAAAGCCAGCATTGGGGGATGCCTTGATTCTTTAGAAAGTCCTCCAGACCACCTCTGCTGAGCCATCCAACATGAACAGGTAACCATCTTGTGACCATTTGTTCAGCAGAGAGGGCTCTTGCTTGGCTCCTCTTCATTTTTGGGCACTCAAGAACAAGGTCTTTCAACCACTGGGATTCTGTATTTTAGGTGGCCCCTTTAGAGTGCACAGGTATCGAACCTTATAAAAACCAGGTCCTGGATGAAGATCTGAGGTCCACTCCATTACAGGGGACCACGGACCCTTTAACGAAGTGCCACTGGCTCAGAGTTCCACTTCAGTGTATTTTTTTGGAGATTGGGCACTTCATAACGTTACAGAAAGGAGATATATGTACCAATAACGTGGAAGTAATTGCTCCCCCCCCCCCATAAGTCTACAGAGCGCCTTCTTTTGCCAACATCTCAATTGCTCCAACTAAAATCACTACTTCCTGGTAGGTTTATTTAGGAAAACACCAAACTGGACATTCCCCTTTCAGAAGGAGCGCCAGAATAGCGAGGAAGTGACTCACTTCGAATACATGGGCATTTCTGGAAATATCAGCTGAAGCAGCGGGCCAGTTTAGGCAAACAGACAGGGAGGCAGGAAAGGTCACATCTTTCCTCTTCCGGGATGACCTTTTCCCAGGTCCCTTGTGTAAGTCCAGATCCTTACCATATTAACTGGTTGAGCCATGAGTCGCACATTAGCGTTTGTAGGACTTTCCTAAAAGATGCCCCCCATAAAGGATATGAAAAGAATCAGTAGTGAGAGTGCTATTTGAATGCTCTTTGGATGAATGCCATTACTTGGGGTTTTCAGAATGGGGCAGAGAGCATGTGGAGTACACAAACAACAGAGTACCAATATTGGTGGATCTGATGTTTTAATATGCAGTGAATTAATCCATGCATACTTTGCTGTTGTGATTGATTTTTTTAAAAAGGTATAAAATTTAGAAATGCAAAGTAGGTATCAACTACTTGATTGAAGTCTAATTCAGATTCTTTCCAGCTCCACTGGTCAAAACTGTTAATATGGTTTCGAAAGATGGATTCATTAGGAAGTCTGACTAAGACAGCTCATTCTTTATCCTTATGTTGGGAGTAAAAAGGTGATTCTAATTGCCACAGTAATCAGATATAATGAAGAGCAAAACTGTTCCTGATTAAAAAACATTTGCATCAGAATTAAAGTCGGAGTGTGCAGTTTTGGAGAGCTTGTTTTTCAAGCATTACTTTTATATTTTAACATGCTTGAAAAAAAGCTTCCTGGTTAATTTCTCAACTTTTCTAAAAAGAAAGAGAACATTTGTATCCTTTGGAAGATTGCTTAATTTAAGCGCATAGTCAATTTAGTATTCAAAACATAATCAATTTCTTCACTTTCTTCTCGCAGTGGCCCTAAAATCCATCTTCATATATACAGCAATGCAGAAACTGTGGGTCGTAACTAATATTTTGTGTAAGATACAAAAGAAGTCAGCATGCTGGAGAGCAGAGGTTCTCGAAGTTGTTCGATTCAGGAACCCCTTACACTCATAAAAATTCCTGAGCTTATGTTTCTGTGGATTATATCTATCAATACTGTATTAGAAGTGAAAATAATTTGATATTATTATGTTTAAGTCCTTTAAGGACACAGAACCTTGGGTGCAATAGATAGAGGTTGGCCTCCGAAGCAAGAAGACTAGGTTCAAGCCCCATCTATACTGAAGGGCTGCCACTTAGCCCTAGATAAGACTCTTAACCATTCAGTGTTCTAGGCAATTTCGGGATTAAGTCACACAGAAGGTGTCAACCTGGCTCAGAAGAGGGACTTCCTCTCTGGAAACTCTCTACATCAATGATACCAGAGGTTCTGTCTGTCCCTCTAATGGTTTAACACTGTGTACATTTCTCCCCACACTTCTTTCTAAATGTGGTGATTCAACAGCACACATCAAAATGCAGGATCTGAAATTCCCATTCAGATTATTTGAAAAGCACATACAGGCTCCCTGAGATTATGTACAAGACAAAAGGGAAGTGATTCATGTGAAAAATTTTAGCCATTAGGAAAATGGACTGAGCTCTAAGTGTGTGAATGTGTGTGTGTGTGAGTGTGTGTGTGAGTGAATGTGTGTGAGTGTGAGTGAGTGAGTGTGTGTGTGTGTGTAGGAATATGATGCTATGCAACTTCTTGGACTCATCTTTATGAGTCCAAGCAATACTTAGTGCTTCTGCTTTGGTTACATCTGCTGCTTGGCCCTCCCAATGGCTCTTTGGGAACTGCCTGCTCCTATCCTGCTATCTCTTTTGCCCAATAAGTTATCAACAGAAAGAAAATCTGACTAAATCAGGGGTGGGGAACGTGCAGCCTTGAGGCCACATGAATCCCCATCCCAGACCTATAACAAAAAGCCTTAAAGCACCTGCTAAGTGCAGAGTTGCAAAGATGAAAATCAAAAAGTATCTGCCTTCATGGAACTTCTGTTCTATTAGGGGATACCTGCAGATATATGGGTACATGTGAGATACATACAGAGGAGATGCAAAGGTGTCTGAGAAGGGAAGGCATTGGCTGATAGAGCCATAGAAGTCCAACCTGCAGAAAGAAGTTGGTGCTTTTATTGGGGGTGGTGGCTAAGGGGTGGTCCTGAAGGATTCCAGGAAGTTAACAGGTAGAGAGATAAGGAAGGAGAACATTCCATTCATGGGGAGAGACAGCACAAGGGCAGAGAGCTAGGAGAGGACCAGAAATGGCAGCCATGCAGCAAAGATTTAGGGATAAGAGGTAAAAATTCCAAAAGATTGAGAGGAAGTAGATCTAGAGGGAATTTGCAGAAGTGTTTTGATAAGAAAGGCAAAAGGCCAGGGATTGACTGTGCACTACAACGCTGAAAGGAGTACTCAATAACTTAAACTCTAAGAGAGTTGCCTGAAGCCCTGAGAGGTTAAGGGACTTGTCTAGGGTCACACAGCTAGCATGTGTCAGCAGCAGAAAAAGAACTCAGGCCATTCTGACACTTAAGGTCAACCCTATATCCACTATACCAGTATATGTACATATATACATATGCACATGTATACATATATATATGTATACAACATATGTGTGGGTATATACATACACACAATATCGTTGTTTAACAGACTATTATTGCAGCAGACTATATATAGGGTTATTAAAAACACCATAGAGGACAGAGTAAAAGTAGGGACTTCTCTGAGCTCTCCTCCAAATGTAAAAATGACTCTAAACAAATTCTAGAGATACAGAACCCATGAAATGACAGAGTGAAACAAATCCCCAGACCAAGACAACCTGGAAAGTTGACAGGAAGACTCTTTAGCACCAGGCAGGGAGTGGAACACAGTTTAGCATGGGCTAGACAGGCACAGAAGGCCCAGAACAGGTTTCAAAGGACTGAATCATTGGCAGTTATGGAAGTTTTCAGATTACTCAACCCACAAATGCCAAAAAGGTCAGTAGGAAAACATTGTGGGACCTAGGTGAAAGAGTAGCACACAGTCTGGCCAGGTTGGCTCCAGCCTGAGTGGGGTGGCATGGTGGTGGTGGTGGCAGTAGCAGCAGCAGCAAGGGCTGCTTCTGGAACTCTGGGCCCACAGACAGTGTGGGATAGAACATTTGATACAAAATCCCACACCATCTTGGGGGGCAGAGGGAGGAGGAAGATGGGGAGAAAATTTGGAACTCAAAATCTTGTGGAAATGAATGTTGAAAACTAAAAATAAATTTAAATCTTAAAAAATATTATAAAAACTCCATATAATTTTGATCTGGGCCCTGATCATTATCTAAGTTATAGTATTTAGTTTAACTGTGTATGTATGTATGTATGTATGTATGTATGTAACTGTGTATGTATGTATGTATGTAACTGTGTATGTATGTATGTATGTAACTGTGTATGTATGTATGTATGTATGTAACTGTGTATGTATGTATGTATGTAACTGTGTATGTATGTACGTATGTACGTATGTATGTACGTACGTATGTACATATGTACGTATGTATTTCATCAATATTATACATGGGTGAAAACCATAGAATACCACAAATTTTTTGGCGGGAAGACTTCTAAAGTTTCATTGTGGCGTGAAGGTGAGTTGAGGTTCTTGGAGCCATGTTACACTAACAGTGAGGGGGCAGCTAGGTGATGCAGTGAATCACCAGGGCAGGAGTCAGGAGGACCTGAGTTCAAATATCACCTCAGACACTTGACACTCACTAGCTGTGTGACCTTGGGCAGGTCATTTAACCCCAAGTGCCTCATCCTGGGTCATCTCCAGTCATCCTGAAGATGGGTCATTGGATTCAGATGGCTGTGGAGGAGAAGTGAGGCTGGTGATCTGCACAGCCCTCCCTCACTCAAAACAAAGTCAAGTGCAAGTCATGTCATCATTTCTCTGATGGCATGGTCTTTTTCGGCAATGAAGGAGAAACATACACACATTAACAGTGAAATCTCTGGCAGATACTCCCATACTGAATGACTATTTGTGCTTGTCCTGTGGTAGAGTCTTCCAAGTCCACATTGGTTTGATCAGCCACAGTCAGACACCCTAACCCCAACATAATGATGTTATTTCGGTGCTCTTCATAGACAAAGAGCAACAACCAATGTGAGGAGAGTGATGTATTTGCAGCAGATCTGGATATCGAGGATGAGCTTAGATAAGAATGGAGCTCCTCAATGCAAAATCGGTGAAAAGTGCACCACTTTTAAACTATTTTTTCCGAAAAACCATTCTCCAAGGTGAGTGGCGGTGATCTACTTCTATGGAGAGAGCTGTAACCTGAAGTCATACAGCAATGGAAAGATGAATGGGGGGAGGAGAGAACAGGCTGAAACATTGCAGGAAGAACGACTTGTGTTTAGAGTCACCTAAGCACCAAAAAACTGGAAATACGGTGGATGCTCACCAATTAGGGAAGGGTGAAACAAGATGCAGTACAAGAATATCATGGAAAATCACTTTACAGTAAAAAATAATGAATATTAAAAATACAGAAAAGCATGGGAAGACCTAAATAAACTGATAAGTGAAATCAGAAGAATCAGCAAATAACTGAAAACAATGACAACCATGTAAAATGAAACACCACTACTAACAACAAAAATGGCACCTGGACCTTGTGTCCAAGGACTGAACTTGGCCCCGAAGACAGAGAATGTACTTTCATAGGAGCACAGCTTCATACTGTATTTCTAGACCTGGAAGGGATGTCAGAGGCCATCTACATCTAATCCAGCCCTCTCATTTTACAGATGATGAGACTGAGGTTTAGGTTCAGTGATTGCCATAGGTTCACAAGGATCCTAAGCGTCAGAGGCAGGATTTAAACCCAGAACCTCTGAATTGAAAGTCAGTCTTCAGTGCTACTGTATCATATTGCTTTCCAACCTTTTTGGTAGAGGAAAGGGGATTGCATGTAGAACAGTGCATATCACATCATGTGTTGATTAATTCTTCTAAACTGTGTGACCATCTTTGTGCATGTCTGAGGTGGAGTGGAGTAGTAACTTAGGAGGTGGGTCTGCCTGCCTCAAATCTTTCCACACTCCAGTCCATTCTCCAATCAATCACTAAAATGACTTCCCTAAAGTATAGGCCTGACTATGTCACTCACTCCACCATTCAACAAATCCAAAGTGCTCATTATTTAGTACCTAAAGCCCTTCAGTATCTAGCCCTTCCCTACCTTTCCAGTCTTCTCACTACCAAACTCCAATCAATTCAACAAGCAGCTGGGACATCAGGGAACTTCAAATGAAGCAGATCTCTTGCCTCTGGACAGAGAAGTGGTGGACCAAAGGTACAAAGTGATAGAGGAAAAGGGCGCTGCATTGAAGTCCAGGGACCTGAGTTCAAATCCCATCCCTGCTAGTTACCCCCTGTGTGATCATGGGCAACACATGTAAACTCATCTGTAAAATAAGAGGGGCAGGGCTAAGGGGATAAGACTAGATGGCCTGGGGGATCCCTGGCAACCCTTCTCTGTGAATCTAAGAAAGAAGGCCAATATATGATTATGAGGTTCCAGCGAAAGATACCAGTAAGTGAGTATTGTTTTTTGTTCTTTTTTTTAAAGGCATGAATAAAACATTCAAATAAAATATACTAAATTATACATTGGCTTTGATCTCGCCCTCTACCTTTTGATGATGTTCTGTGCCTTCTCCATTATTAAGATTACAGTTTTCTTATGATAGAAACTGGGATCTCTCTTTTATTTAGAAAGCACAAGGAACATGTGTACCACTTCAGGAAGAAAAGAATAATGCCATGATTTACAGCTCAAGAGCCTGACATTTGTAAATGCCCGAATGGAGAGAGTCAACTGTGCACAGCCCTCTCTGATTGGCCTGAATCTGGAGATAAGGCAGCAGAAGGCACAGAAGAGAAATCGGATTTGAAAATGTGCCTTTCATGCTCAAGGCCCTTAGATGAACATGGGCTAAAAGCCGTTATTTTGATAGCTATCCAGGGGCTTCAATCATTTTAGAAAAGGCAGTTAGCCACATCTTGGCATATTAAAAAAAAAAAAAAAGCAAGACAACTAGGCCTTCTGTTTCTCTGTCACACTTAGAGCCAGTCAAGGGCTGTCCATATTTGCAGAACAATTGTAGAGGGCTGTTACGCCCTCTGGACATGCAGTTTAATTGGGAAGTAAAACAGAATTTTTGCTTTCAAGACTGCAAAACTCCAAGTTCTGTCAAGGACACAAACTCAATTTAAAAGGCTCATGGAATCAGCAGAGTTACAGTCCTGTTCAACGAGGAAAAGAGGATGAACAATTAACAAAAAGGCCAAAATCACTTTCAGATAAAGTAGCAAGGAAAGCAGAACCTGATGTACCACCAACCCAGGAACTATTGCTTCCACTTCTTATCTTTTTCCAGGGTGAAAGAATCAGATGTTTCTGGTGCTGATGTGGTTCAGACTCTGGGAACCTCCTTGAATCGTCCCACTTGATCTGGCAGTCTCCAGAGACTGATGGGCTTTTCATTATCACTGTGCCTAGGTCTCTGTTGCACTCCCCACCCTTGATGCTATCAAAACCTCATCCCCCAGGCTGCTGACCACTCCCATCAAGATCCTCCTTAGATTTGATCTGTATCCACATTCCCATCAAGACCATCCCTGGGACCCCAGACTATTTGGGGGCACCTGAATTCTTCCCTCAGTCTTTTTTGTATTTAAGTTCCATCTCACCTCCATGATGGTGCTCAGGTTCAATCCAGATCTGACTCTGTCTAGCAGAGATCGTATCTGGCCTGCTTGTGAATACAAGCTTTACAAATGCTTAGGTTCCTTAAGAGTCAATCCAGTATGACGAATCTCTAATAAACTTTGTTTTCCTTTGGCTTTAAGAAGGCTCATGTCGAATTCATTTGAACTGGACCTGGTGTGTTGGTATTCTGGGGTACCCAGCACCTCAAACCTCAACAGTGCCAAGCCATGGAGATGACTCAAAGGTCTGCCCATATTGTTACTGGCACCCTAATACCTCTCAGATCTAATACAACCTCCTTGTTTGGGCATTCAAAGCTCTTCCCAACTGTGGTCCAGATCCTGCCTGCCCAGGCCATCCCTCTATTTCCTGTCCATTCTGGTCCAGCCAACCAGATCAGTTTGCTCTTCCCCAAACACGATTTCACCATTCATTTACATGCTTTTGAATAGGCTGTTTCTGGGTCTCAAATGGTCTCCTTCCTAACCTCCAACTTAGCTAAGCCTGAGCTCCCTCTAATACTTAGGTCTTTCAAGAGGCCCATCCTGATGCTCTAAGCTGCCAGTGCCTACCCTCCCTGTCTCCTGTCCTGCCTCCCAACCTACCTCTGCAGTGCAGTTTGTAAGTATTGGCATTCTGCCTCTTCCATTAATTAGTCTGTGAGTTCCCTAAAAGCAGGGACCATCTTTTGCCTTTCTTTGTATCCCCAGTGCTTAGCATGGCACTAAGTACACAGTAAGTGCTTAATAAATCTTTACTGACTTTGCATAAACTTTATATTTACTTATCAATGTACAAGTTATTTGCCCACAACAGAATCTAAGTCCTTTGAGGATAAGGCCTGTGTTATGTTGTCTCTGTATCCCCTGGGACTAGTAGCTGGGACATATTTGGCACCTAATGAATGTATGCTGAACAAATGGATGATATCGAGCTTCCAAAGACTTTTTTGCTTCTCTACTCCATAATCGGTCTTTAAGAAGCACATTTCAAAACTGGTGGTACCCACACCATGCACTGCAAGCTCAACATTGTACCTTCTGCTACAAGAGCAACAAGCCTGGGCACATTCTGGTCAGTGCAAAAACTGCTAGTGGCAGAGGGCACAGCATGCAAGTTTGTGTGCATTCACTAGAACTTGGACTCCTAGCATCCAGGGGGTGGTAGGAGAGAGGAGACATTAATTTAAAGATAGCCTTGGATTGCATGTAATGAATAAGTTAGTTATCTCTATCTATCTGGCTCCTCTGCCACTCCCTTTGCCACCTGTCTCATTTTCTTTCCACTTCTAAACCCACTGCATACTGTTTGGTGATGAGATCCTTTGAATTCCATAATCTTCCATCTAGAGCCTACACTGGACTCAACTGCCAGATCCTTTATAATCCTACTCTGATCTCTTTATCATAATTTTCAATCTAGGAAAGAACCTGAAACATTTGTTAACTGGATAGAAAAAACAAGCCATAGACAAATGAAGAAGATTTCATGGGTGTAGAAAATTTACTCAAAAGCAGTAGAAGAGCCAGAGAGAGGTTGTCACCTCACGGTCAGCTTGAGACCGGTTCGATTACCTTTGGAGGTCATGGTTCTGAGTCTCCAACTGACAAAGCTAAGACTCGAGGATCAATCACTTTCTCTTTCCCCTCTTGCTGCTCTGGTGAGCACCGTGTCATTTTTGCTAACCAGGCCCATACTGCAGCACTCTTCATCAGGCCACAGAACTATCAAGGAAACATCCATCTATACCAGGGGGCCCTCATATCCCTAAATAAAGAATACCATAGCACCTTAATCAAAAGTAAGTATAGGGAATTAATTTAACAACAGGAACATTAGTTTCTTCCCCTCCTTCCACCCCCTGCCACCCACACAAGAAGGAAAACAATCTGCTTTAGGTATTTATCCACCCAGATGCCCAATTTGATCTCCTGCTGTCTCAACGCCCCCTTCCCTAGTAGCTAGAGAAAGAACAGATTAGTACCATCCTGAAAAACAGAGGGCGGGAGTTCTACTCAACTCCATCTAAAGGTAAGCAAACTCTCACCATTTTCCCAATTGATTTCTATAATTCAGAGTTAACCTCACCTTTCCCTGTTCCCACTCTGAGCTATCTCGTGCCCATCCACATTTGGTCCTGCCCTGCTCTGTCCTCCTTTTCCATGGCACCATCAGGAAGGAAGCCTGAGTTGAACAAACTTCCCTTTAGTTTAGATCTCTTCCTTTTCCACTCTTTCCAGTCTTCTGTACATAGAAATCTAACTTGCCCTGGAAGACATGAATCCCTGCTAACATTTCTCTAGCATGGAACTCTCTTTCCCTGCACCTTCTCCAGAGGATGCCTTCTTCATCGGGGTTTTCTCTTGGTTCTCCTGTCTCTCTGGCCACACCTCAGCCTCCTACACCAGCTCTTCAATTCATGTCACTCCTACTATTCCTGAAGATATTCTAAGGTTTGGTCACTTGGTGATCTCATTGGCTCCCACAGGCTTAATTATCACCTCTATGTATATGGCTTCCAGATCTACTCCTCCCTTCCTAGGTTCCTTCCTAATCTCCAGTCCCTCATCACCAGACACCTAGTGGACATCTCCACATGGACATAGTCATAGGCATCCTAAACACAACTCAAAACCCTGCCCTCTCCCCAGATTACTATTACTGTTGAGGGCACTGCCATCCTTCCAGGTTCCCAGGCTGCCAACCTCAATTTTATCCTTGACTCACTCTAATCCCACCACCTCTATTCAATCAACTCTAGTGGCTCTCTACTACCCTTAGGATCAAACATAAACTCTTGGGATCAAACTTTTAAATTTCTTCCCAACCTGGCCCAAACCTACCTCTCTAATCTTATTCAACATTACTCTCCTCTCTACACTCTTTGGTTGGGCCAAACTCTCCTTCCTGACATTCTTCACACAAAACACTGCATAATCCTGTCGTCTCCACACTTTTGCACAAACTGTGCTACACTCCTGGAATGTATTTCCACCTTACCTCTGGCACTCAAAAGACCTTCGTTCCTTCCAGGCTCAGCTTAAGTGACAGTCCATGCATCCTTTTCTGATTCTCCTGGCCTACCTCATTTCTACAAAAATGTTTTTAAATTTGTATTTATTTTGTATATATTTATTTGTGTGCATTTCGTCTCCCCTGAGAGAATATAAGTTACTCTTGAAGCAGCAGGGGAGCAAAGGGCTCTTTTTGTCTTATATCCCCAGTGCCCATTATGGTGTTTGTCACATAGAAGGCTGTGAAAATATATGCTTGAGTTATCCTTGCCCTTGCCCCAATGATCAAGGTTAGTTGAGATCATTTCTTAAAAACTAAGGAAGCTGTTCCAATGGCTTGAGTGGCCCAAGGGGTTAAGACTTAAGCCCTATAGGTTCTGAATCAGCTTCTTGGTGGCCATAGGTCATGTTGATTGGATTCCTGAGTCCCCAAGGGTATTAAAATGCCTACCTGAGTCAAGTCTTTCAGCCTTGCTGATGTTCCAAGGACACTGATCACCACACCCTGCCCTACCACTGCCCTGTTGATCACACATAGTTCTATATGGAGACCATTAGGGCTGACTCGAAGTCAATATGTTCCAAGTGTGCTTTATTCAGCATACCATGCTTTCTATAAATTCTAATGGGAAAGATAGGATACAAATATATACATAAGAAATGCAAGGTAATTTAGTGGAGTGGGATCTGGAAAGGCCTCACAAATGAGTGATATTTGAATTGATCTTTAAAGAAAAAGAGGTGGTCCTCTTTTGTGAGGAACACTAAGGGGTTCAGAAGGACTGGACTGCAGAGCATATAAAAGGGAACAGCATATAACGAGCATGGAAAGGTGGCTTTGGGCCAGGATGCCAGTCAGAGGTGTTTATATTTGATCCCATGGGCAGGAAGGGTCCACTAGAGTTTCCAGACCTGTGTCCCTTTGTTGGGACAGACTGGAGAATGGAAAGAGTAGAGGCAGGGAGACTAGTCAGGGGAAGGAGGTATCACAACAGCCCAGGTGAGAGATACTTAGGGCCTGGACTAAGGAGATGGCCATTGAGAGGAAGAGGAGACCCATGGGAGGTTCTCGGAAGGTGAGCCAATAAGACTTGGTGCATTATTGGACATAGGAAGGGAGGGTGATTGAGGAGCCAAGGAAGACAACGACATTCTGAGCCTGGGTGACTAGGAGGATGGTGATAGCATCAACCATAATAGGTAAGTCTGGAAGAGGTGAAGGCGTGGCAGGAAAAGATAACGAGCTCTGTCTTGCACATGTTGAATTGAGGATCACTATAGGATTTCCAGCTGGAAATGTCTAATAGGCAGATGGTGATGTAATACTAGAGCTCAGGAGAGAGAACGGGGCTGCAGAAAATCAGAAAATGGGCACATTCTAATATTAAACAGAAAAAAAAATTAGCTGTGAACATGGCAGTTATAAACTTATAAAGGCCATCACTGAACCTGGAACGTCTGGCCATGTTTGAACACCTGGACCTTGAAGTCGTACCTCTGTTCATCTCCATCAGCTGTTTCTTCTTCTTTTGTCGCTCCAGCTTTTCTTGCTCAGCTTTCTCTTTGGCAAGCTTGGCTCTCTTGCTCTTCTCCTCCATTTCTCTTCTCTTGCTGTTTTCCTTCACTGCTTCCTGCATTACAAAATATGAAACACAAAATATTCTCATTACTTATGACTGAGATACCAGAGATTTGGAGGGACTAAAATTTTAAAAATCATGTTTCCATGCAGAGAGGTAAAGAACTTCAACTGCCTGAAGATAAATGTCTGTGCTTTGGAGAAAAAAATAGGAGAATAATTTATCTGAAGACCATATCTCATCAAGTAGAAAATGACAGAAGCAGCCCAAGCCTCAGATGGTATTTCTTAGGGGCCCAAATATTAGAAAAACACAATTGTTAAAAATGGATGATGAAAGTATTTCGTCTTAACTGAAATTCAGAACATGTTTTGATAAACATAAAATGAAGGTTTAACACAATCAACTCTGCTAATAATTTATTATTTCATCACACACTTAATTGCTATTTTAAAGTATATACCTAATGACCCATTGAACGTAGCAATCTGTAATATTATTACAGAGATGAAATATCTGTGACTATTACAGTGTTTCAGTATGTTTAAAAAAATCATTAGAAATACAGAAAATATCTTTTTTGTTCCTGGGCCAATAAGAATCAGCAACTTCCAAGGTATAAGGAGACCATATTTCAAGATGCTGTCATTTGTTCTCGAAAGATATTGATAGTTCACCAAAGAATTAGAATATTCTATTAACTCATCTGCCAGACTAACACAAAATGACCAGAAATAGTTGCAGATTGGGTTCCTCTCAGATCAGACAGGGTTCTAAATAAAACAAACTTCAAAAATCTTGTACTGATATCTTTGTTTTTATATCATCTATAGAGAGCTATCCTTTATAACGAAGAATGAAAAAGAGGGAAGAAAACCATTTAGGAAAATTAAAGAACACACGGAAAAGAATCTGACATTCTGTGTAGTGTTCCACACCGATAATCCCTCACCTCTGCAAAGTAGAAAGAGAAATGCCCTCTCATGTTTCTTGTTTAGGGACTGAGCTTGGTCATTACAATTTCTCACTAAGCACTTAACAATTCTTTCTCATTCATTCATACATATGAGCACATTGCTCTTCTTCTTCTAGCTCTCCTTACTTATAACCCTTGGCATCAGGCAAACTTTGTGCTTCTCTATGTTTATTACATTCAGTGTTTCTTACAGCAAATTAATATTTCATTACATTTACATACTACCATTTATTTAGAGAATCCCCAATCAAAGGGGATCAAATTTACCTTTACTTTATTTTGACAAAAATAGCTGCCAATCTAGATATTGGTAAATGTGAGGTCTTTCCATCACTGACCTCGATCCACCTTGAACTGTGATCTCTGGATAGTTTTAAACACTTTCTTATAATATTTCCAAATTGATGCCTAAAATTCTTGGACAAACTCAGAGCACCATCAATAATCTATCTTTCTACAGCTTCTCTAATTTTAACTCTTCTCATCTTTTATCGCATTTGCCAATGTACTGTATATGAGATGAAACCTGAGAAATGTTTTGATTTGCATTTCTATTGCTAGTGATTTACAGCATATTCTTTTATCTGGATGATTAGTCTATAATTCTTCTGAGAACTGTTTGTCTATATCCTTTGATTACTGACCTATGGAGGAATGACTTTTGGTCCTCGTTATTTCACTGGTTGCTTACATTTCTTGTATATTAGAGCCTTATCTAAGATATGTGATACGAGTGTTTTTCACTAGCTGATCATTTCTTTTTTAAGTTCTACTTTCACTAACTGTCCATGCAAAACATTTTCATTTCTTTGATTCAGAATTCATTTCCCAGTTATAGCTATGAAAGGGATCTGATCTGATCCTCTTCTGCATTTTTTTTACGGCATGATCTCTAATATTTAGGTCATATAATCATTTTGAGTTTATTACAATACATTGCATAAGATGTTAGTCAAAACCCAATTTCTACCAGAATACTTTCTAGTTCCCCCAACAATTCCGATTATTTTCTAATATGATGAAGTATCAACTGTAAGATCCTATCATCAAGCACTCATTTTTTCCTGCTTTGACTAACTAGACAAACTGTATGTCATGTATACACATTAGCACTCAAATTATCTTGGTCCAAAATCATGAAGAAAAAGAATCATTACAACAAGTGCATATATGCACATGGCTTCAGCTAAGAAACACAAATAATCATATGTCCTTTACATGATTCTCTTAAAAATACATGATTCTTCCAAAAAGTTGTTTCAGCCTTTAAAAGTTTTTTAAGACAATCACAAAATCTTGGCTGTGAAAGGGACAACTAAATTATCAATTCCAACCTACACCTGAACAACAGGCCACCCGTTACCTAGTAGAAGAAAGAACAGTCAACCACTAAGGAGGATGAAAACACGACTTCCCCACATAGCCCATAAACTGTTAGGAAGGTTTTCCTCATATCAAGCCTAAACTTGCCATTTTCTAATTTTCAACAGTGTTTAAATCTGTAGAATAATGAAGGATAGGGACTGAGAAAGAAAACATGGCAATGAATAATTAAAGGATCACAAGCAACTTCTGGTCTGTCAGGTTTCTTTCTTGGACAACTCTTTTTCCATGGTTTTTTTTCCTTTATATTTGAGCTCTTCATCTGTTCACTTGCACCTCCAGCTTCAGTTCCTGTTCTGGGATTCTGTGCCAAGGCCTGGTTCCAGGCTTTCTCGTACTCCCAATCCTATGTGGTCCTGATTGACTTTTATTGACCCCCACTGACCTTGGTGTGTCTGTATCCAGAGCAGTACTGACCTGAAGGGGTGGCGGTCAGAGCTGTGTAGATCACTGCCCATGGTATCTCTGTTTGGGGCAGCGTCATGGACTTCTGTGGCTTCCCTGGTAAGGTGTTGTCACTTCCATCTCTCTTTGGGGTGCATATGTCAGGGTGTTACTGTGGTCTTTTGTCCCACGTGGCGCACTGACACCTCTATCCACTTTGGATCTTCAGGCAGGATGATACAGCATGCACCTCAGTTGGAAGATCTTCCCTAGGCTGCCATCCTGTTTGTCTACGCTCATGCTAGCTTCTCCAGGTGGATTCCTCTTCCAGGGGTCACACTTAGGGCTCTTTTTATATGATTCTGGACTAAATGAAGGAGTTTATTCTGAAGCATCTGAGAATATTTATCAACTTCTCCTCCTACATGCTTTCTCCTGTCTAGGTCTTCGTGACACTGCCCTCTCCTGGTTCTCCCCCAACTGTGTGACTTCTCATTCTCATTCATCCATAAGATGCCCATCGTGGGCCTTTTTCTTTGTTTGCTTCATATAGCTCATTTGGTGATCTCATCAGCTCCTAGGAATTCAATGGTCATCTTGGATGCAGATGATTTTCCGATGTATTTCTTCAGCCCTAGCACTTTTCCAGAGCTACATGCATACCAACTGCCTCTTACAAAAGAGTGGTCTGTAGACACCTCCAACTCAGCAAGTCCCTTCTCCTGAACTTCCTTGTGACAGCTGGGGGTGATGACTGTCCCTCCAATCCAAAAGGTTCCCAACCTCTGTCATCCTTAATTCCTCACTCTCACTTAGACCATGCAGTCAATTCACTGCCAAATCATGGCAATCCTACCTTTACAACACTTCTCATATACATTTCTCCACTCAAACAGTCATAGCTCTAGTACGGATCTCATCATCTCCCACCTGGATGGCTGCAATAGCTTTTTGACTTCCATGCCTCAAGCCTCAATCCACTTCCATCCATACTCCACTTAACTGTCAAGGTAATTTTTCCGAAGCACAGGTCTACATCTCATGTGTGCGTGCACACGTTCTGACTCATGCATACACACCATCTACTTACTGAGCTCCAGTGACTCCTAACTGCCTCCAGGATCAAATATAAAGTCCTCTGCTTATCAAATCACTGAGGGAGCTTGAATTTAGTGATCATTGTAGATTATTCAAGGAAAATAATAGAAAGAGGCAGAATATAGTAGTGGAGTGAATGCTAGACTTGGAGTTAAGGAGATCTGAGTTCAAATCCTGTCTAAGATGCTTAATAGCCACATGACCCTGGGAAGTCACTTAATCTTCTGTATTGAGCTTCCTCATATATAAAAGGAGGGGATTAGACTCAATGAACCATAAGGTCACTACCAGCTCTAAACCTATGATCCTCTGATGAAATGAAATATATCGCTGCAGGCAGTAAAAATTTTAACCTCAGCAACCTCTGAAAAAGACCTAACCTGGCAGCTAAAATGACACAGCAGAAACTGTTTCTCCCTCATGGAGAGATGGTCAACAAGGCCTCAAACGACAAATGCCTTGGAGACTTTAAGCCAAACACTTGCTCAATTTGGCCAGACATAATATTGGTCCATAAAAACCTTAAGAACAACAGTTTTTAAAAACTTTGTGATCCTAAAGATGCATCATCTCCAAGTTACATATCAGGAAAAGCTCTGAAAGAGCTCAGAACCATAGGGATGAGGAGGACAACTACACCATCTCCATCAGCCTATCTGCTACTGGACACATCCTGGGCAGGAGTCTCCACGTCTGAATAATTTTATTCAACTTCTCTAGGCTGTTATTTTATCTACCTGTACAATAGTCTGTTCAACCCCAAAGAGAAAGGCATGCTAGCAGGATGAGGGCTTTTGGCAGGACTCTCATCAAAATGGAAGAGCATGAAATAAGAAGAAGAAGAGCTGATCTGCACAATGCTTTAAGGTTGACAAAACACTTTTCTACACACTAACTCACTGGATCTTCAAAACCACTTGGGGAAATAGGTCATATTAGTGTACTCATTTTACAGATAGGGAAACTGAGGCTCAAAGAAGTTAAGCAACTTCCTAAGGGACACATAACAGACAGGATTTGAATCTGGGTATTACTGATTCTGAATCCAGCTTTCTAGCACGAGGCTAGAGAGCCTTTATTCATAATCATCTCAAGCATTTATAATAATATACTTATGAAATAAAAATTTTATAAAAAATATAGGATAACAACAACCAGTGGTAAGATAGTAAAAAACAACAAACTCTAAACTCCCAAATAATGGAGTGTGAACAACACCATTTGCTGTTTATAATGCCTTTCTACCTATAATTCAGGAATCTTTAAGCGTTACTGGGAGGCAGCCATGCATCACTGTTGCTTAGTGGATGGGAACACCAAATGCCTAAAGTTGTTTTGTGGTTTAGGATTATGTCATGGCTAAAGGGTGCTAATTGAGATCATGCTTGAACAGAAGACTGGTAAAAAGATAAATGCATTTGCTAAAAAAAAATAAAGTTACAAACAAATCTATTTTCCAAAAATTGGTGAAAAGAAGCAAAGTAACAAAAATTTTACTGCAAAACACATTCGCCAACCTCATTTTAAATCTCTTGCTGAAATCTCTCTTGCTTTGCTGAAAAAATATGAATAAATTAAAAATCTTATTTCCCTTGCTGCACATAATTAACAAATGAGACCTATGGACTAAAAATGTCATATGCAAAAAAGCTCATGTAAATGCTAAGACCTCTCATTTATTCCAATTAGGCCGTAAGAAATGGATGAAATGGGTTCAGCAAATTCCAAATAGTTCACATCTAAGGGGAGCAACAACATGCAGGTCACTTTTTCATCTGAAGCAGCAAGTACCTGACTTTACTAGACTACTTGAAAACAAAATAAATAACACGACGTTGGGCTCGTTACCCTCCCTTTCCTTTCTCAGCCTGGACTTTCAGGGTCAGTTTCAGAAAATCATAGCAAATTTTGTAGGAAAACATCCCCTTCCCTATCCCAAGGAGATTCTGCTGTAGTTGTCTCAAACTCAACATATCCAAAATTTGTTTTCCTAGCCCCAGAAAGTAATTCTTTGGCAGCTTCATTGTTCTAGCGCTGAATAAATGAAGAAATGTCAGCTGTATTGGCATTGCCGATCCATGAACAACTAATGGCTTCTGTCATTATTTCCCAGAAATGGTTCTTGTGTGAGTCTTAGTAGGTAGACTATCCAAAAGTTTATATTCTCTGTAGTTATTTTAAATGAAATTTCTCTTTTGCAATTCAATATTTTTTATCCCAGAATCTCCCTTCTTCACAACTTGTCCATTAATGCTGAGGGCAGCATCACCTTCCCAGGGCCTCAGGCCTGTAACCTCAGTTCGTTCTCTGACTTCTCACTCACTGAATAACCTCACATGACCAACTGGTGGCCAAACGTTGTGTCTATATCCATAATACCTCTTGCCTCTGTCCCAATCTCTATTGCAAAGGACAAAACCCAAGAACAGGCCCTCCACACCTTAAATAATGTTCTAATTGGACTCCCGATCCTAGGTTCTAGGTGTCTATCAGTCTGTTGGAATCAGTCTGTTGGAATCTCTGTCTCCATTCCAATCCATCTTCTACACAGCTGCCATTGTGATTTTCCTAAAATGAACATCTGACCATGTCACTCCCTTAACTCAATCAACTTCAGTGACTCCCTACTGCCTCTTGGATCAGATATGAGCTTTTATATTTAGCTTTAAAATCCCTTCTGAGACTATTTCAAAGATACTTTTCCAACCTTATTTCATGTTATTCCCCTCCCTTTCTGGTGTTGGGGCAAACTAGTGTCCCTGATTTTCCTCACACAAAACACTCCATGCTCCTTTCCCCACACCACTCCACGAGCCATTCCTGCTGTCTCATAGAACCTTATTTCCTTCGAGACTCAGCTCAAGCTCTATCTTTTACATATGGTCAAAATGACTTTGTATTGACTTTGGATATTTCTATGTATAGTACCTGGCACATAGAAAGCGCTTAATGATGCTGGCTGGCTGGTTGACTGACTGACAGAATCTCAGAGTTTGCTTAGAAGGCCTTCAATCTACTCTGTGCTATCACCATCACCATCACCAATAATACCTGGAATTTCTATCGTGACCACTATGTGCTGGCCACTTCCCAAATATTATTCCATTTGATCCTCAAAACAGCTCTGTTGTTATCCTCATTTTACAAAGATGAGGAAACTGAGGAAAAAGAGATTAAATGACTTCCCTAAGGTCACACAGGCTTGTGTTCCTGACTCAAGTCCAGTGCTCTAATCCAATAAAAAATATCAACACAATTTTTTAAAAATTAAAAAAGAAAAGGAAGGACAAGATACAAGAAAGAATCAAGTGGCAAAATCAACGAGATTTGGTGACTGACAGAATAATGACGTACAGAGGGAGATAAGGCTAATGTGACTTCAAAGCTTCAAGCCTCGGTGTCGGGCCAAATGGATACGCCATTGGCAGGAATCGGGAAAATGAGAAGGGACTTCCTTGGGGAGATAGGATAAGAAGTTTGCTTTTCTACATGTCTTGGTCACTAACTTTATTTTTTAATGATACTTTATTACATGTAAAAACCAATTTGAACATTTGGGTTTTTTAAGTTTTGAATTCCAAATTCTATCCCTCCCTCTGTCCCTCCCTCCTTCAGATGGGAAGCAATCTAATGTAGGTTATACATGTACAATCATGTAAAATATTTCCATATTAGTTAGTTATTAACTTTAAATAGGGTTTGATTCTGATGAGATAAAGAGATGTGGGAGAAAAAAAACTGGCACAAATTACTTAAGGAAAACAAAGCTAAGGATTTACAGAGGCTCAATGAAATGAACTAGATATCTGAGAAAGGAAATTGGATGTCTAAGTTAAATTTCAATACATGAACAAGTATCCACACTCCTTTTCTCCTCAACAGTCTCCAACATTCCAATGCACTTGATCATCTGCTAGTCTAGGGTAGTCAATGGAAAGAGCTCAATGTGGGATCAGAAGATTGTGGCTTTAATCCTGGATCTGCTACATATGGGTTCAAATGCCACCTCTGTCATTTACTACATGTGACTCTGAGTAGGTCACCCAACCTCCAGAGGCCTCAGTTTCCCCTCTACCTCAAAGATTCCATGCCTTCTTTGCATTCCTTTACATCTTGTTATTTTTGACTCATAATGCTAGCTTACCAAGGCCTTTTTGCATCCTGACTGGGTCATCTCTTAGGTTGGCTATTGTTCCTAGCTTTTTTTTATCTTCATATTCCAGGCAAGCTCACTTATCTCCTTTTCCCCAAATTTGGCATTTCATAGCTCACCTCTGTGTGTTTACATAGGCTGTCCCTCTAGAAAACACTCCTTCCTATTCCCTATCTCTTATAGTGCTTAGGCATTCAAGTGCTACATTCCAGAAGAAGCTTTTAACTCAGTCTAGTCCATGGTATGCTTTTCCTTTATAGACCTTTATACTATATTATATTTGTGTCCCACTCAGGAGGGAGGATAGTATTGGCAAAAAAGTCGAACTAAAGGGGTGGTATGGTGGAAAGAGCACAGGAAGTGGGTGCAAGACACCTGAAGTGGAATTCTAGATCCATAACGTGCCAATTGGGTGACTTTGGCCAAGTCATGTCATTCTTTGTGCCATATTTTCTCATCTAGAAAATGGAAATTATAGCCCATATAATACCTTCTTGGCAGGAAACTGCTTTAGAAAACTGAAATGATTCTAAAAATGTTAGTTATTAATAACAGTAAATAGCTGTTGATTTGTTTATAAATGCTCATGAAATGTTTATTTTACAATAATCTCTAAAACAGAGAAAGAAGAATTAAATCCATTTATCTAATTGGCCAGGCTCTGACTATGAATAAATTACTCACTGAATAGCCCCATTTTGGAGCTACACTTTTATGCCACTTTGGCAGGAAGATTAATTAGGCCTTGGAAGTAGTCCAGGTGAAAGGTGCTAAGAGACCGAACAAGGGTGGTGGCCATGAGAGTGGAGAGAAGACACTGTGTCTAGAGGTGGCATGGACAGAGAAAGGATGGCATTTGGAAACTGACAGCCTATATGAAGTAAACAGAATAAGGAAAGGAGGATGACCCTGAGGAATAGGGAACATGTTCCTTGTAGAACATGTTAAGTTTGAAAAGTGTGAGAGGCACACATTTAGGTCTTCATAATTGAACTGACTACATCCTATATAAGTTTTATTCATGACCACTAGTTTGGGCCTTTGTTTCCACTGTAAAGATACTTGAATGGTTTGCTATTTTTTCTCCAGCTCATCTTACAAATGACAAAACTGTGGCAAATGGGGTTAAGTGACTTGCCCAGGATCACACAGCTAGTAAGTGTCTGAGACCACATTTGAACTCAGGAAAATGAGTCGCACATTTGGGACTCTAGTCACTGTGCCATCCTGCTACCTATGAAGGAGAGCAGAGCAACAAAATGAATTAGAAAGTAAAATCCACCAAGATGTTTTAAACAAGAAACACACTTGAAACAAATATTCCCCAGGAGTTAAAATAAAGAGGCGATGTAGAATTTATTTAAGAAAAAAAAGCAAGAGGAGGAATCTTGATCTCAGACAACGTTAAAAAGAGAAAAGGTCAAAAGAGATAAGCAATAAAATTACATTATG
>CM053775.1:8596027-8601379 GCA_028658325.1 Potorous gilbertii
ATAACATAGATTAAAGCAGCAAAACTGAGGGTACAACATACACAACAACGTAAAGGAAAAGGCATTAAAAGTTATCAAAGCTCTGGGCCAAGCAACAATGACGTGGCATACCTTGGTAGGTATGTGATTGGCCAGAGGCAAAGAATGAGGTATATGCTGTCAGATATCATTTGTTTCACTTAAAGTCCACTTCTCCTAAGGTGTTCTGCAGGGTGAGTGGTATTGGAAAATTACCTCAAAAGTAAAGAAAGCATAAATACAACGTTTTTAGAATGTGATGTATCAGAGAAGGGCAGAACATCTGGTTTCACATTCTGGCTCTGTAAAACACAAGATGTATCGGCAACCTAGGCAGTAAGTAGTCCAATAATAATAGCTAATAGAGAACTTCATATACCTTTTACGATGTGTCAGGGACTATACTAAGGACGTCGTAAGTATTACCTCATTCGACCCTCATAAGAACTCTGAGTGGCAAGAGCTATTATTGTCCCCATTTTACGGATGCAAAAATAGAGGCAGGCCGGCATTTTTCTCAGGGTCCCACAGCTAGTAACTATCTGAGGCAAGATCTGAACACAGATTTTTCTAACTTCAGGCCTGGCCCTCTATCTTCTGTGCCATGTAAGCTGCCTCTGCACCATGTAGCTGCCTATGGACAAGTGATCAAAATGTATCAATGGAGAGTTTCCACATGGGAGGTGCTTGCATACATGGAATCAAGCTTGCACATACATCATCCATTATTTTTGACGCAATATGGGTCACAGAACTTGAACTGGAGGGGTCCCAGAGCCCATCCGGTCTGATAAGATAAGGGAACTGAGGCAAGGGGAGATGACATGACTTCTTTTCTTGTCATCCATGGCCCTAACAACGAAGGCTCTTGTAATAAATGTATCCCATGAGTCACAAACAGAAAACCAGAAGAATACTGGTGCCAAAAAATCTTACCATTATGTTGGCTTCTTTGTGTGCTAGAGAATAGATTGGGACCCTTCGGAGTGCTGTACAAGTTCTCTGATGTTACCTACCCAGGGTGACAGGCTTTTCCTGCCCAATCGTGAGCTAAACTGTCGTCATTTCTGTATGTGTATTTTTATGCTGTTGATCTAGTTCAATGAAGTGGCTATCCAAATGCATGCTGTAATATAAACAATATGAACCCACAAACCTCTAAGTGATACATATCCAAACGTTGCAACAAAATCTAGTGGGGCAACTCCGAAGACTAAGAAATGGGGCAGAGGAAAGCATGGGGCAGAATAACTCAAAGCAATATTTTTGCAGGATTCTCTTTTCTAAACCCTAAATAATGAGTATCCTGCTGGAGAGCAGTAGATAGTGCCTTGAGAAACAAGCCATTCAATCTGGATAGCAACAGAAGAGTAATCCTGGGTAATCACCAGTCATTCTGACCTATGTCTGGCCACTGGACAGTGCTGACTCTGGAGGAGACAATGAGGCTGATGCCTTTGCAAAGTTCTGTCTCATTGACATCCAATTTACACGCAGGTGAAAACATCACCCTCGTGATGTCATCAGTCCTCTTCAAGGACAATGGATGAACAACAAACAAAAATGAACTAATTATATTCTACAATGTAAAAAAAAACCCCAAACACCTCACTGGCAATTATTCTCTCATTCAAGACCTGAATTTGGCCAGACATCAGTGTCTGTCCATTCATGGGAATATTCTTTGCTTACTATGTTCATGATCTATTGCCATGTCCTGTACCTCCTTCATCCCTAGGTAGCATCCTATTGTTCACAGAGGTATTTTCTGGCTTCATCATGAATCTTCTTGGTAAGGTGCCTTATTTATTGGTGAAGAGAGATCTGGTCATTAGACTTGATGTGTTGGACAAATAACTATCAAGGGGATATAAGGAGATTGCAGACATAGTGGATTTTACTTCTTGCTCAAAACTTTGCAATAATAAGAGTCAGGTTTGAGAGCTGCCTCCTGCTACTGTGCAAACAGTTTGAAGCTTTCCTGCTCACAGCCATCTCTGAGTGCAGCAACACCTCAATGTTGCCTTCTTGCGTCTAAGACTGTCATTTGTTTACTATTATGAATTGGAATTTCGGGTAAAACACTCTAAATGATGCACTATGTTTTCAGTTTGACATGACAAGATTTGATGCTTTGTTACTTTTAAACATGTTGCTTCTTTGGTACTAGGGAGATGGGGGTCACCTAGAAGAGAAGAGCTGATCTACTTCATGGTCCCATAAAGAAGCTGAGCCTGGAGAAGTTAGGAAGATATGATGATACCATGGTGGTTTCTGAAGAATAATTTTATCCATAGGAAGGAAAAAAATCCCTTCAAAGTACATAAAAACAAGGCAAAGGGCTATCACCTAATTCCAGAATCTCAGGGTTGGAAGGGACCTCAGAAGCCACCTAATTTACCAATATCTGAATCTTCTCAACCACACCATCAGTAATAGCCTTCCAGACTGTGACTGAAGGTCTCCCATAAAGCAGCCCATTCCACTTTGAGACAGCCCTGTTTGCAAAGGTTCCCTTTTATCAGCCAAAATCTGTCCCTTGGTCATTTCAATCACTTGCTTCTAGACTTTCTGGGGCCAAGAAGAACAAACTAAAATCATTTCCCACATGAACAGTCCTTACGTCCCTTGCTAAGATTTCCCTTCTCTGGACTAACTGTTCTTCCACGGGGGCATTCACCACATACCAGTGCTTATCAGATGTTTTCCAGATACATACTGTATAAAAGGGAAAACAGTAGCTCACATTTATATAGCATTTTGTAGTTCAATAAAGAACTTTGCTGCCAAAAACCCTACAGGATTGGTAGTGGCAAATATCATTATGTGGTCTAGTTACCCAGTCAGAAAAGGAAATGAGGTTCATCTGGCATGACCTGGGCCTGTGGCCACCCTGCAGATTCTTATCACGGCTTCCTCTCCTAGATGTCTTCAAACCATCCCCTTCATATGACATTTTTAGAATTCTGTCAGAACCTCTCCATGCCCCCTTTCTCAAGGACTGGGGCTTCTTCCTATCACATTTCCTCCAGCACTGGCACTGGCCTAGTATTCACATGTGTCAGCTCTCCCAGTAACTGCAATGAAATTCAGCTGCGCCTGGTGCCGAACTCATTGATGAGTTCATCATCACTACACGCTGCCTGACCTCACCTACCTTGGCTCTCTACTCCCTGCGAACCCATTTTATTTTATATTTCCCTGTCCAAAGAGCACTTCCCTTGGAAGAGAAAAGAAACAAAATGAAAGGTGAGTAATTCGCGCTTGTTACCACCGTCCAGAGGCATCACTACATGGAGCATTACCATGACCATTTTCAGGGCCCCAAGAGAGCTTCAAACCCAGTCCAACCCGGCCCGGATTTTTGACTGTTCTTCTCTATCCCCTGGTCATTTGAGGAATGACACAGTTGTTACAGGGTTGTCCTCTTTTGTATTCAGTTTGAGAAGCCTGCTCTCAGTTCCATGCCGTGTGTGTGTGTGTGTGTGTGTGTGTGTGTATTTTAAAAATCTGAGTCTGTTCTGGAGTTTTCTCTGCATCCACACTGGTCTCTCCAGATATTTCCCCTTTCTCCTCCTCTGCATCATCATTTCTGTTTCATGAGAATTTAATTTATGGAGAGATTCCTTTCCCTCTTTCTCTCTCCCATATACTTTATGGTCTAGCGGTTCCTCACACTCGCAGGTCTCTACTCCATGATTTTGCCCTGCTGTCCGCAATACCTGACAGGATTCCTTATGTCTACCTTTTAGCTTCCCTGGATTCCTTCAGGTCTCAGATCAAATCCTTCTTTCTACAGAAATCCCTTCCAAGTCACTCCAGGTATTCTTGCCTTCCTTCCTGCTGATATGATCTCTGATTTGGGAAAGACTTTAAACACATGGTTGAAATGTATTTTTAACGAATTGAAATCAGATGAGAGGGGAAGTAGGGAAAAACATCCCTTCTAATTGATCTAACTGTACTTATGGAATCCCTCCCACCCTGCAGGTATCATCAGGGGCTATAGCCTACTTATATGAATTAACTTTCCTTCCCCTTGTTTGCCTGGCAAGTTGCTTGAGTTCACTGATACTGGGATGGTGGGGCTGGGGAAGAAGTGTTACATAGCACATGAAAGGGTGTTGTCAACAAGCAAGTAGAAAAATTATCTCCACTAATGACAGCTGTTCCCTCAGAGGCAACAGAATCAGATAAAGAAGAACTTAAAAGTCTTCTGGTTTCTACTAGGTCTCTTCTAGATCATATGCCATGGCTCCTTCTATTCATTCCAGGCACTAAGGTGGGCAGCTGGCCTGGCAGCTGTTCCCCACCCAAAACCCATCAGCTTTACATAGAGTCACTCTTTGAAGGACATCTTTCTTCATATATGTGAAAGTCTGTCATGTGCATAGGACATATACAGCATTCTGCTTATCATCAAAAGGAAGCACTATGAGTAGTGGACAGATGTTGCAAAAAGCCAACTGAAGGCTCACTAGAAGGATATAAAGAAAAACTCAACATTGAGGATTCTGCTAAAGGGAAATGTTTTGTCTAGAAATAATAGCTACCATTTACAGGGTACTCTAAAGTTTATAAAGCACTTTACATATATATATTTCGTGTGACTCTCATGACAGCCCAAATGAGGAAACTGAATCTGAGAGCAGTTAAATGACTTGCCCAGGGTCCCACAGCTAAGTTTTGAACTTAGATCTTTCTTACAGCAAGTTCAATACTTTAAAGTCCAATTTTTTAAAAAAAAAATTAATTTATTTTCAGTTTTCAACAATCACTTTGATAAATCTTAACTTTTCTCCCCCTCTCTTTCACCTGCCTCCCTGAGATGGCATACAATCATATGTGCGTTCTACACATATATTCCTATTAAACACATTTTCACATTAGTCATGTTGCATAGAATTAAAACAAATGGGAGAAACCATGAGAAAAACCAAACCAAAACAAAATATAACACAAGAGAAAATAACCTGCTTCATCCTGTGTTCTGATTCCATAGTTCTTTCTCTGGATGTGGATGGCATTTTGCCTCAAGTCCTTTGGGAAGGTCCTTGTATTGCTGTGAAGGGCTAAGTCTACCAGAAACAGTCCCTGCACACTGTGGCTGTTCAAGGGAACATAATGTTCTCTTGGCTTTGCTCCTTTCAAACAGCATCAGATCATATAAGTCCTTCCAGGCCTCTCTGAAGTCTTCCTGTTCATCATTTCTTATAGCACAATAGTATTCCATTACATTCATATGCCACAACTTGCTCAGCCATTCCCCAATGGATGGGCATCCCCCTGATTTCCAGTTTTTGGCCACCACAAAGAGAGATGTTATAAATATTT
>CM053775.1:8601479-8616559 GCA_028658325.1 Potorous gilbertii
AAGGGTATGCATATTTTTGTAGCCCTTTGGGCATAGTTCCAAATTGCTCTCCAGAATGATTAGATCAGCTCACAGCTCCAGCAACAATGAATTAGTGTTCCAACTCTCCCACATCTTCTCCAACGTTTATCTTCTTCCTGTTTTATGTCAGCCAATCTGATAGGCGTGATGTGGTACCTCAGAGTTGTTTTGATTTGCATCACGCTGATCAATAGTGATTTAGAGCATTTTTTCAGATGACTATAGATGGCTTTAATTTCTTCCTCTGAAAACTGCCTGTTCATATCCTTTGACCATTTATCCATTGGGGAATGCAAGTCCAACACTTTTAACCTGGGTACCATCAACTTCCCCATTGGTGGAGGTCTGGGAATGGAAGCTGAAAGCTTTCTTGACAGGGATTCTATAGAAGGGGGACTTCCATTCAGACTGCACCATGAATAACCATCCACGTGGACAGCACAAAGACTGAATGTACCCAGAGTACATGGTATCCCCATAGAGGAGAAAGGGCTGAGATGTCCTGGACAAGCCCAGCATCACACCACGAGCTGATCAAGGGTTAGGCCCCAAATCACACGTGCTTCACTTGGCCTAGGACTGGCTTGGCTGAGAGTGGATAAAACAAATGCACTTTCAGGGTTAGGAAACATCAGGAAGTTGGAGGTGATGATTGTGTATTAGGTCCAGTCTTACCTTAAGAAGTTTCAAATTTCTCTGACTTCCAAACATATACTTTGCCTTCACTCCAGGCATCCTGATTTATCACCTCCTTTATCACAGCTTTTTGGCTCAAGTCCTGCATTGAATGCTAATGCATCTGAGTTATTTGGGGGAATGAAATTTCACTTATATTGAATTTTTATTTGTCTGAAATGCTGTTTTTCAGAATCTGAAAAGCTATTACCTTGCTGAATTCCCAGGACAAGGAGCATGAATTTGGAAATGATTTGGAGAAAGTGATCAAGCTCCTCCCAGGGTTCTACCCTTCTAAGTTTAGAAAAAGACTGGTAGCCAAAAGGAGACAACATGCCCCATTTTCCTGCAAACCTCCCTCATCCCTCTTCTCCCCTTAAGAGTTAGACTGTCCCAAATTACTTAACTGAGATAAGATGCATGTATACTTAACTCTGAAGTCCTTGGGAAGACACTTCATTTTTTTCTTACCTCTTATACAGACTACTGTTAACAGTTTCCAAGCTGTATATGGATATATAGACTGTGGAGTACTTTGGGTTACTTTGAATAAAAGGATTCTCTTTAAATGTGTGTGGGGGGTGAGAAAAGAGATTCTCCAAATCCTTATCATTTTTTCATTTTTCAGTGATGCCTGACTCTTTCTGACTCCATTTGGAGTTTTCCTGGCAAAGATCTTGGAGTGGTCTGCTATTTCTTTCTCCAGCTCATTTTACAGATAGGGAAACTGAGGCAAATAGTATTGAGTGAGCTGCCCATAGTCACACAGCTAGTAAGTATCTGAGGCTGGATTTGACCTCAAGTCTTCCTGACTCCAGGCCCAGCACTCTAGCTGTCCCAGTTCTTACTGAGAAATTATCTTATGATGTCCAAAAGAACCTCTCATTCTGAAAAGTCAGCAGGTTGGAGGAACATGTATTGGATTTAAAGCCAAAGGAATTGGCTTCAAATACCACTTGTGCCAGCTACTACCACCTTTCTGGTCTCAGACTTCTGAAGTATAAAATGAAGGAGGAGGTACTACCTACATCAGAGATCTTTAACCATTTTTGAGTATTATGGACCACTTAGGTAGCTTAGTGAAGTCTATGGAGTATTTTGAAAAAAATACCAGTTTCAAATAATAAAATAAAATGCATAGCATTACAAAAGAAATTTAAACAATAATAATATAGTACCCACACCTGCCAGGCACTAGGCTAAGTATTTTACAAACACTATTTCATTTGATTCTAAGAATAACCATGAGAGGTAATATAAATATTAGACCTATTTTTCAGATGAAGAAACTGAGGACAAACAAAAGTTAAGCGACTTGTCCAGTGTCATGGAGTTAGTAATTGAAATAAGTTTATCCAAATACTAGAAGAAAAAAAGTTAACAGACCCCAGATTAGACGACTGCTAAGCTTCCTTCCACCTTAAAATCTGAGATCCCATGAGAATTCTGGGAAGGTTTACTACGTTAATGTCTTGAAAAATATCCACATAAAAGTTCTAATCTTCAGTTACCTCATTATTTTAAATAAACTGGAACTTTAAACCCAAAGACAAAAGTCCTTCAGCCTTTGTGGGAAACAGGTTTGAACAAGCAGACCCACTTCAACTTTCTTGAAATTTACCAAAAGCACAAAAAGGCTGGAAAGAAGGCCCAGTGTGGTATTGGAGTCTGGCTCCCAGGAAATGCTTTTTTTCATATATGATGGGCTTGTGGCTGGCTACTTTGGGCTTTTGTAGGAGCAGTGGCAAGAGGCCAGGTAGGAGGGAGAAAGCACTGTGAGTCTGTGGTTTTGAGGCTTCCCAGCAATATGAATATGATTGTTGGCATACTCAAGTTATAATATTTGTCCAAAGATCACCAGTGACACAATGCTGAATTAATGGCATACCCAAATTCAACTTGGTTCTTTAGGGATTCTTAAACTTTTTCCACTTGTGACCCCTTCAGTGTTGGGAATAAAGCCATCAAATAGAGTATAAAAAATCACAGAAAAATGGGAAGGGGACAACATCTCTCAAACAGATAAATGATAGCAGTAGAATTGGTTTCATGTGCACTCAAAGGTAAGGAATGACATCATTTCATCGACCACTCCATTACCTTGTTCTTCAGGGTTCACAATGAGAATAAACAAAAAAGCCTACAAAGTAACTCGACTTTCTTCCAGACATCAAAAGCAACTCACAAGGGAAATGCTAGAAACTGCCTCAACTGGCAAACTCAACATCCTTGCTCAATCATAGAATGAATGTGGTAGTTGCAAGACAAACTAGTCTATGCCCCCCATTTTACAGATGAGCAAACTGAGGCCAAAGAAGTGATATGACTAAGTTCATGGACATGGTAAAGAGCAGAAGAGAGATTGGAACCCATGCCCTCTGACTTCATATATTTGCACATGGATTAAAAAAACATGTAAGAATCACAAAGTAGAAACATGCCAATTGAAGGAAACAGCATTGTAGAGCAGAAGCTCATTTACTCCAAAGGAGGTTCCTTTAAAAACCAACAGCAACAGAAAAACAGTTGAAGAAAAAGTTTGCAAGAGTCAACACATGAGGTAAACCAGATTATCTGGAGACCATCAGTCCATGGAAATGTGACAATAGTGGAACCAGCACATTTGGATTTGGTAATCTCTGCACCCAGGTATCCTCTCAACCTAGAACTTGCCTCCATGCTAGAGGCCTACCCACCCTGCAATACTCCTCCATTGTTTTCTATGCTTCTCCCACCACTAACTTCCATTCAAGGTTTCCCTTCTGGAGGTAGATTCAGAGTGCTCCTAGCTCATTCTGTTATGGGCTGTACTTCTGACTCCAAGAACTGTCATCCCCTCTTTGGTGCCCTTTGAGAGCCAGAAATGTCCCGCCCTCTTTTCTGTCTATTTCTATTCTCAGAATTCAGTTCCAGTGCCTGGCACCTGGGAAATACTTCATCAGTACTTGTTACCTACCTAACTTCTTCAAGAAAGAGGGGAGATGATATTTAAAAAGATGCAGTCAGAACTTGACCAAGTGCAGACAGAATAGTACACCAAAGCAAACTTCATTTAGAAAGTACTCAGGAATTAAATCTCAGGATCTGCCTAAAAGAATGGAAGCTATTACAGATCATGATTTTAAAAAAAGGTGACTGAGAAGACATTGGCAACCACCAACCCATCTGTTTGTCTTTTCATTTCTGTTATTTTTTTGTAAATGGTCTACACGTGCACTGAAGGTATCCTTAATGAAAATACTTTTTTTAAATGGTAAAACTTTCAAAGGAAATCTTCCACTGTGAATCATATTTTGTGATTCCACAGCTGACTGAGTGGTATCTAAGAACTTCCTGTGCTTATCATGTTACTCAGGAGAAGACAATATAACCTTGAAGTCTCCTCAAAGATAAGGTGTCAACTAAGTCTCCATGAACAGTCATACAAGAGTCTTCGATAGGCAACTCTGTTTAACAATTTCCCAAATATGAACCTCTAGTTAAATACTAAGCAAGGAGATATGTTTGCCATAGTGATGCTATGCCAGTTTGGTGAGATGCTGTCCTATATAAAATCTAAATCAATGAATTCCCCATTGATTGTGAGGGTCACTCCCCTGGAATAAAGCACAGCCTTCAGAAATCAAAGGGATCAGTCTAATTTTCTGTATGAGTAAAACAAAGGGAAGGAAAACTCATGACCAAAGTAAGACATGAAGCTAGATGGACGATCCATTGAACTAATTCACCAATCTGTATACCTTGGACAGGAAATGCAATCAATGACTTGGGCTCCAAATGAAGTAGGATGATAAAGTTGCGTTGGATTAGGATTAGAAACTAATAAACATGTCTGCACTAAATTGCAACCTTCTTGCAGGGGGGAGGGAAGGGAGGAAAAAATAATAAAATAAAAAGAAGAGAATGAAAGTGACAAGGAAGCAGGATGAGCAGCTCTCAATAAAACGTGTAGTATTTATCACACAGGCTTTCTTGAAATGAAAATTTATTGCTACATATTTTGAATCCTTTCTTATGTTCTGCTATGCACATGACCTGCTTTTTTTTCTTTTCTTACTTTGTATTTAAGTTTCAATATTTAAGTTCATGATGTGTTTTTTTTCTTTTCTCTATTCTGTATTTGAGTTCCTGCATTTGTCTTAAAAAACCTTTAAAAAAAGGGGGCAGCTAGGTGGTGCAGTGGATAGAGCACTGGCACTGGAGTCAGGAGGATCTGAGTTCAAATTTGACCTTAGACACTTGACATTTACTAGCTATGTGACCCTGGGCAAGTCACTTAATCCCGACCGCCTCCCTCAAAGAAGAAGAAACTAAGCAACACTTTAAATGATATTTAACTACCCATTCCTGCAAAATTCTATCACTTTAACATCAGTATTCTCCCAGTGATGGATGCACATAGTGATGAATTATGGAATACAGAGATGTCAGGAGAATTTAAATGATATACAATCCAATAAGCATGGGAGGCAGAAGCTAGGTGTAGTAGCACGTTAACAGAAATGCCTTTCATGTGAGAAGCAGTATCAAAGACATTATCAAGCATGCATGACAGGTAAAGGAGGAGGTAGCCTGATTGTGCAGTGGTACAGAGGTATTTAAAAAGGAAGAAGAAGGCACCTTTACTGGGGACTTAAGAGGAAAAAACATGGATATGAATCACAGGATGAGAAGGTATGAAGGAATGATGTTCTGCCACTCAGATTTCACTAAATATCACTCATACAGTTTAACCCAAGCTGCAAAATACTTTGGAAATTTTAACGATTTAGACAATGGCAATTTGAAATTTTTTTTTGCATATAATACAGAACATAGAATGATTCAATGGATAGAAAGCCAACCTTGGAATCAGAGCGCATACTAATTGCCTGACTATTGGACAGATCACTTAGCACAAGTCACTAATGACCATGACAAGTCTTTAAAATTATAAATTCACAATGAGTTTCAGATATGCATGGCAGTTATTTCTTCCAACGAAATCACAGATCTGGAACCATTCTAATATATGGGGGGGAACAAATCATGACTGTGTACAAGGAAATAAGTTAGTCTATAATTTGTTATTTTTGTTGAGATAATTTGTTTTTATAACACTTTCCTTTTTTAATCTCTCTCCCTCATCCAGCGAACCAATATCTTGATAACAAGTTTATAAATCGATTATACCAAATCTCTAAATATCATTTAATATCTATGATATGATTTTTTTCTCAAAAAACAAGAAAACCTTCTACCACACTCCTTTTATAAGGAAAATGTAGTCTGACTACCTAAAGCACGGAAGGATAAAGTAAAGCAAGAGGGTTATAGATCAATGTTACTAATTAATAACAGATTCCGAAATGTTTAAATACATTTTAGCAACACTGGATTTATAACAGGGATGCAAGAATGGCCCAATCTTAGGGAAGCAATAAATATGACTGCTCATATTCAAAACAAAGTACCCCAAACCACACAATTATATCAATTAGGAAATACCCCAATGCCGATTAGAAAGAAAAATAAATAAAAAATTAAAAAAAAAGAAACGCATAAAATGTTTTGTTAAAGGTTTTGTTAAAATCTAGGTAGACGGCATCCGAAGTATTCACCTGATCTACAACTTTAATAAGTTTTCCAAAAAAAAGTAAACGATGTTTGTTTGGTGTGAACCAAAACTACCCCAGTGGGAAAACACTGAGGCATTTCCTAACGCAAACAGGACCAAAGCAAGGATGTCCCCATTGTCACTGGAAGTTTGAGAAGCCAATAGATTGCTGACAGTCTCTTGTGACTTCTTTCAGTAGCAGAATTCGCATACAAACAACAAAATGAGTCGTTATGAATGCCACTGTTCACTAAGGCCCTTCAATAAGAGCCGAGCACTAACAGGAAGGCTACGAGGGATGCAAGGCTGCTGCTGTTCAAGAGCAAGGAAGCGGCATTTCCCGGGAAAGGTTCATTGGCAGACATTCTTTCCATAGCTTCCCCAGGCCTGCACTGGGTAAGACATTTGGCCTTACACTGAAGTCCTTCATTTCCCCAATGCTTTCTTGCATTATCTAATCTGATTGAGGTAGATGATCGAAAGGGAAACAGAAGTGTCTTTGAGAAGAAAGGCCCAAACAGAATGTTCTCCCTTACTGGGGCAGTATATGCCAGCCAGGACACTACTGGTCATGAGAGCGATGGATTAAATCTGACCTTCTAGGCTTTCTTCCTCACTGGTATTTTGAAATTTCTCATGAAATTTCCAATTATTTATTCTTAGCCCAAAGAAAACTGAGCCAAATCAATGAAACTGTTTATGAATAATAGAAGCCTGCCCCCAAACCACACACTTCCCAGCCTGCATAAGCTAGGGTTTCTGGGTAACTGTTATTAAAAACACCAGCAGAAAATTATTTCAACTGAACATTCATTGGAATAATCCATTAATTTGAAGACAGAAACTACAAGCAACTGAAGAAAATAGCCTCTGAGTATCTTCCCTCAAAGACTATGAGGAATTGGGCAGAAATAACCGGGTCCCGCTGACAACCCTTTCTATGGCACTAAGAGAATCCTGTTTATGCTTTCAGATGCTGAATGGCTCAGTCAAGATGGTCAGATGGTTGTGGGCTACGCAAGGTAAAAAAAAAAAAAGACCATATTCTTGTAGAAAAACTCTAGACAAAAGTCATGGAAGAACGAAACACAATTGTTTTTCATCAGAGGAAAGGAAATAAACTCAAGAATGTCTAGGACTTACAGTATATTTTGCTTTCTCTAACAGCATTCTGTGAAACTAAAACCTAAAGAAAAGCAAACGGGAGGAGGTAGAATGTTGAAATCAGATTTGTCCTGGAGTTTTTTTTTTATCTTAAATGATAACATGGTATCTGAGCGAGCTTTTTTTTTAAATTGCATTTAAGATCTTTTAAAAATCAACCTTTCTAGTAGCAATATGACCCAAATGAACGGCATATACGTTGAAACAAAGAAATACTCCTCCAATCAATGTGCAGAGTGAAAACATAGAGCACTGTGCTTAGAAAATACTCGTTTAAAGCTGCACAAGGACTGGCTTCCCTTCTGCCAGTCTAAGAAAGCCAGCTGCAAAGACGGATATCACTCAGGAATAACAGAGGAAGGGGAGATCCTGATGGTCGAATGACAAGGGCCTTATAATGATCATGCGTGTCAGCCCTTGGGCAGTAATCGGGAATGTTGGTGGTATTCACTCAGCAATTGGGCAGAAAGAACGTTCACGGACCTGTCCGCAGGCATCCCTGGGCTCCACACCCTGCCTCTCACCGCCTAACATCCTTCCAGGTAGCCCAGGTTTCCCGCTTGGGCATCATCCTTAATCCTTCCCTTTCCCTTATCCAACCCCCAGATCCAACCAGCTGCCACATCTTCTCCTCTCTATCTCTACCAGATCTCTAACATCCCTCTCCTTCTCCACACTCAGACCACAACCATATTCAGTTCCTCATCACCTTTCACCTAGACTATTGCAAAAGTCTCAAACTGGCCTTCCTGCCTCAAGTCTTTCTTCAATTTATCCTCCACTTCCTTCCTTCCTGAAGCACACATCTAGTCATACTGCTCTTGCTCAAGATGCTTCAGTGGCTCCCCATTTCATCCAGGATAAAATAAAAACAACTCTGGCACTTGCAAGCCCTTCCCATTGTGGCTCCAGGTTAAGCAGCCTGGATGTCATCCAGCACTCATAGCATCTTGTACTCTTCCCCATACTGCACTCTTCATTCCAAGCCAACTGACCTTTTGGCTACTTCCTAAACACAATTTCCATCCCCATAACTTTGCATAATGCATTCCCTATGCCCAGAAAATGCTGCCTTTTCACTTCTGTCTTTAGAATTCTACGTCCCGTCAAGGACTGAGGCCTCCCATGTCACTTCGTATTTTTTTAAATGTATTTCTACTTACTAATCCATATACATGTTGTTTCTTGTCAAAATGCAAGGTCCTTGAGGGCAGGGGCTGCTTTTTTGTCTTCGTATCTCTCAAGCCTAGCACGTTGTAGTGCCTAATAAATTCCTATGGGACTGAAGCATCAGTCTATCTGCACCCCTCTTCACTTGTTGTTCAGTCATTTTTCAGTCATCACTGAGTCTGTGACCCCATTTGGAATTTTCTTGGCAGAGATGCTGGAGTGGTTTGCCATTTCTTTCTCTTGTTCATTTTACAGATGAGGCAACTGAGGTGAACAGAGTTAAGTGACTTTTCCAGGAATACACAGCTAGAAAGTAAGTTTTTCTGATTTCAGATCTGACACTCCATCCATAGAGACACCTGGTTGCCCCTACTATGCTGCAATCAGTCAGTATCAGTCTAGAGGGCTATTGAGAAATATTGTCATCCTAATATCAGTTTTATTTTGAAAAAAATTAAAAAAACAACATGTTTATAGACAATGTGCTGAGCCATGTTGGTCCAAGACAGTCTCAATCCTGCAAGAGAAACAGGTAATATGCCACAAGGAAGAAACAGCAACTCCAAAATGTGACGGCTTTAGTATTCAACAGGGCAGATAGATAAGAAATGGGAGCTTTAGTAGTAGAGGAGGTCCCTTCAGATGATGACCACAGCGGCAGAGTAGAAAGATTGTGGCAAGGTGGCTCCAGGATCATGCCAAGAAGTCTGTGGAAGGTACAGCCAAATAGTAGCCAGGCACAGACATGAAAAACAGGTGTGTGAATTAGCAGGCCAGCTATTCTATCCCAGAGGAACCCTGCACTTCACAGCATGAGTTTCCTAGCAAGCTCCTCCTTTTCTCACAAAGAGAGGAGTCTAGAACACTGTGCCCATTCTTAAAGTGATGGTAGAGTGAAAAATGCTTCCACTGTCTGACTGATATTCTATTCTAATGAAATGCTTTGCTGTTTGGCTGATGGGTCCTGTCTGGTTCATAAATAGAAAATGCACTCAATGTAGGTCCACATCAAACCTAAAAAGTGGTGGGTTTTGTCCAGAATTAAGAAGCATATATATTATAATACCAAATATAATCAGTTATTGTCTCATTTTAGGTGGTTTGTAATTGGTAAAATTTTAGAAACATATAAATTGGCTCTTTTATCCTTTACATAATGCTTTTGGGATTGATTCCTAGAAATAGAATCTCTTGAGGTGAAAAATACAATCAGTTGTATTTATATATTGCTTTTCAATGTTTTGGGACCATTCCATAGTCCCACTAAAACGTATTGGAATATGAGTTTTCCTATCACTCCTGAAAGCAGATATTTTTTTCCCTTTTTGGGGGGGCCTTTCTAGTAAGGGTAACAAGGTATCTTAAGTTGTCACAGCATGCATTTCTCTGATGAGCTTTTCATGTGGTTGCTAAGAGCTTATGTGCACTCTGACCATTATTCCACTGGAGGGACAGGGAGGAGACAGTCTTCTGGAACATCAGTTCCTTATAAATCCTAGCTGAAAGGCCTTTTCCAGAGATTTACTGTAAACATTTTCCCTCTTCTATTTCTTTTCATTTTAATATTTCTTTGTGTTGTGTAAAATCTTCCCTTTGAAAAAGCAAATGTGTCAATTGTCTCTATGGTTACTTCAGTATTTTGCAGAAGACAACTCAATAACTTAGACAAAGTTTATTTTTTTCTTCTACATTTAAAAAAAATGTATTAGGTCCCTGATTCAGTTAGAGTTTATTGTGGTATAAGGTGTAGGGCAGAGATCCAAACTCATTTCCCCCACAGAGCTCAGAGCTTACCCACGGTTTGCAGCAGCTTTTGTTTAAACTGAAAATTGATTCCATTCCTAGTGTCTTTTTTTAAGTTCAGGTTTATCAAACATCAGTTCCTGATAGTAATTTGTGTTTTATGAGTAGGGTCTTTATTCTGTTTCACTGATCTAATTCTCTTTGTTTTCCTATACCAGTTTCCCAAACACCTATTTCTTTATCATGAACATTAATACTACTCTCCCCCTTTCCTGGCTTTCTTTGGGAGACTTGTTTATAGTCTCTTCAGGCAGATTTTCCAGGAGAAATTAGAACTTTATCTAGTTCTATGCAATACCTTGTTGGAGTTCTGTGTAGTGAAGCAGGACATGTGTAGGTTGGTTTGGAAGGTGTAGACATTTTTCCTGAGTCGGCCGAATGCCTCTGTGCGGCTGCTTATTGATTCCTGTCAATACCATACTGAAACTGGTTTTATACAGGTCTCGTAGATATCTTCCCAGGTTCATGTGCAAAGGGTTTATACATGACAGAGCAGTGCAGACATGTGTGGGGCTTCCTCATCCACTAGTACTTTATTAAAAGCATTAGCTCCATGAATTTCCTGACTGTCTTGGTTTTGCCAGGTACACTGTCCTGCATTCTGTAAACAAAGCGGTATTAACTGCTTTGTTGTCAACATTTATTTTTTAAAACTTCTTTTTCCCACTTTATTGCCAATGTAAACCAAGAGTGGCCATGTCCACTTTTCATCTGGGCTTCTTCCTTTCCATAACTCCATTGTTGCTGACATCAGGGATTAAGGACTATGGCTTTGCACTGAGTATATTCTGCTGATCTGGATGTGGATTAACAGGATGATTCATCATTACATTTGGATCATTTCCTTGTTTCCATGTGGGCAGGCCTAAACCATTTATTCACCATACCATTATTTATTGCTATTTTTATAGCACTAAAGCATACAAATGGAACATACACATTTTCTGCATTTCTATGGTAACAATCTCGGGGGGTACTTTCCAATTACTATTTGCACTGGCATCTCAGGTCCCAAGAGTGCAGTTACTGTGATTTCTGTCAGGTTCAAGGGATAACCACAAGGGACTGTAATTACCTTTATAATGTGATCACTCCTAAGTCATCACAGGTGCGCTTTGCCCTACAATTTTCAGTTCATAGCATTTAAACTCAGAAATAGAACACAGACCCTGAAACTGGGGTCCAAGACCTTTCCTCACTCTCTCTCTCCTTCTAGTCACTTGACACCCTGAATTTTCTAGATCACCCAAAGAGGTGACCAAACTTATCCACCAATCAGAGAAGACTCCCTGTGCAATGTTACTCCACTGCATCCAATGACTTTTCAAAGCATCTAAACTGAATTTTCCAACTTAGTTGAAAGCCTGTAACTGACTGATTGATTCATTGGGGGTGTCCAGGCCTTGTTCACACCTGGTTCCACATCTGATATATGTTCTCACTCAAAAAGGTTTCAAGGTATAGCCTCCTGTCACATACTTTAAATGGTGTAGGGTAATTGATTATTGACCCAACTGAACTCTACCTTATACTTTATTTTACCTATGTCTTCTATGTGGCACAGCACTTATCATCAATTTTTGTGTGAAGTATTTTAAATAAAGCAGTATATTTTAAATTCTTCTTTTTCATCTACTATGTGAACCTTTTCTGTTTTACTGGGGAGCTCAGCCCAAATGCACTTATAACTGTCATCTAGCTTAGAACTTTTCTTCAGTCATAATATCAGAAAGGAATATAAACTTTCCTTTTTTTCCCAAAACACTTCCCCCTACAACATGTACACATTAGCTCTCCTGGGTATTTTTGCAGTTCCCCCTTGTTTTAAGTTACTTAGTATTTTATTTTCTCTTCAGTTACATGTAAAAAAATTTTTAACACTTGCTTTTAAAAGTATGATTTCCAAATTCTCTCCCTTCCTCCTCCCCACCCCCTTAAGAAGGCAAGCATTTGATATAGGTTACACACATGTGGTCATGCAAAACATTTCCAGATTAGTCATGTTGTGAAAGAAAGAATAGACAAAAAAGAAAAGAAAGTTAAATAAGCATGCTTCCATCTTTATTCAGACCCCATCATTTCTTTCTCTGGGGATGGAGAGTATTTTCATCTGAAGTCCTTCAGAGCTGTTTTGGACGATTGTATTGTTAAGAACAGCTAAGTCATTCACAGCTGATCATCGTACAATATTGCTGTTACTTTGTGTACAGTATGTTCCACTTTACATCAGTTCCCCTAAGTCTTTCCAGGTTTTTCTGAGAGCATCCCATTGATTCACTTCTTATATCACAATGTTATTCCATCATAATCATATACCACAATTTCTTCAGTTATTCCCCTCAATTTCCAATTCTTTGTGACCAGAAAAGAGCTGATATAAATATTTTTGTACATATAGGACCTTTTCTTTTTTTTGTCCTCTCTTCTGGAATACAGACCTCGTAGAACTATTGCAGGTCAAAGGATATGCATGGTTTTATAGTGCTTTGGCATAGTTCCAAATTGCTCTCTAGAACGGTTGGATCAGTTCACAATTCCATCAGTGCATCAGTGTCCCAATTTTCCCATATCCCCTCCAACACTGGTCATTTTCCTTTTCTGTCCTATTAGTCAATCTAATAGGTATCAGGTAGGGGACCTCAGAATTCCTTTAAATTTAAATTTCTCCAAGCAATAGTGAGTTCGAATATTTTTTTCATATAGCAAGAGACAGCTTTGATTACTTCATCTGAAAACTGTTCATATCTCTTGATCATATATCAATTGGGGAATAGCTCTTATTTTATAATTTTGACTCAGTTCTCTATACGTTTGAGAGATGAGATCTTTATCAGAAAAAACTTGCTTCAAAATTCTTTTCAGTTACTACTGCTAACTATATTTCCCTCCATCCTATTCTCCCTGTCTTATTCTCTCCCCCTTTTCACTTTGGCCCCCTTCAAAAGTATTGTTTCTGACTACCCCTCCCATAATCTGCTCTCCCTTCTATCACTTACCCCTTCTCTTATCTCCTTCCTTTTCTACTTTCCTGTAGGGTAAAGATAGATTTCTTTACCCAATTGAGTGTGTATGTCATTCCCCCTTTGAGTCAATTCTGATGAGAATAAGGTTCACTCATTTCTCCTAACTTCTGCCCTCTTCCCCTGCATTGTAAAAACTTCATCTTGCCTCTTTTATGTGAGATGATTTACCCCATTCTACATCTCTTTCCTCTTTCTCTCAGCAAATTCTTCTCTCACTCCTTAATTATGTATTTTTAGATATCCCTTCATATTCAACTCACACCTATGCCATCTCTCTCTGTATATACACCTCCTAACTGCCCTAATAATGAACAATTTCCTGAGTTACTAATAATATCATCTTCTCATGTAGGAATGTAAACAGTTTAACCTTATTAAGTTCCTTATGATTTCCTTTTTCTGTTTACTTTTTTATGCTTCCCTTGAATCTTGTATTTGAAAGTCAAAATTTCTATTCAACTCTGGTTTTTTTCATCAAGAATGCTTGAAAGTCCCCTATTTCACTGAATAACCATTTTTTCCCTTGAAGAATTACACTCAGTTCTGATGAGTAGGTGATTCTTGGTTGTACTTCCAGCTTCTTTGCCCTCTGGCATATCATATTCCAAGCCCTCCAATTTTTCAGTGTAGAAGCTGCTAAATCCTATGTTATCCTCACTGTGACTCTACTATAGTTGAATTGCTTCTTTCTGACTGCCTACAGTATTTTCTCCTTAACCTGGAAGCTGTGGAATTTGGCTATGATGTTCTTGAGAGTTTTCATTTCATTTTGGGATCTCGTTCAGGAGGTGATCAGTGAATTCTTTCAATTTCTATTTTACCCTCTGGTTCTAGGATATCAGGGCAGTTTTCCTTCATAATTTCTTGAAAGAGGATGTCTAGGCTCCTTTTTTTTCATCATGGCTTTCAGGTAGCCCAATAATTTTTAAATGATCTCTCCTGGTTCTATTTTTCAGGTCAGTTCTTTTTCTAATGAGGTAGTTCACAATGGCCTGTATTTTTTCATTCTTTTGGTTTTTACTGTTTCTTGATTTCTCATAAAGTCATTAGCTTCCATTTGCTCAATTCTAATTTTTAAGGAATTATTTTCGTCAATGAGTTTTTGTACCTCCTCTTCCATTTGGTCAATTCTACTTTTTAGGGAGTTTTTCTTTTCTGCAGTGAATTTTTGTGCCTCTTTTTCCATTTGGCCAATTCTGCTTTTTAAAACATTCTTCTCCTCACTGACTTTTTCTATCTCTTTTATCACTTGGCTCAGTCTGCTTTTTTCCTTCGTCTTCTTTTTTTTTAAAATAAATTTATTTAACTTTTTACATTCATTTTCACAAAATTTTGGGTTCCAAATTTTCTCCCCATTTCCCCCCTCCCCCCACCCCAATACACTGAGCATTCTAATTTCCCCTATCACCAATCTGCCCTCTCTTCTATCATCACTCTCTTCCCTTGTCCCCATTTTCTCTTTTGTCTTGTAGGGCCAGATAACTTTCTATTCCCCAACACCTGTATTTCCTATTTCCTAGTAGCAAGAACAATACTCGACAGTTGTTCCTAAAACTTTGACTTCCAACTTCTCCCCATCCCTCCCTCCCCACCCATTCCCTTTGGGAAGGCAGGCAATTCAATATAGG